>LBNU01002490.1:120918-135447 GCA_014162995.1 Artemisia annua
GAGCTTGCATTGTATAACAATTCTCTTCAGGGAGAATTGCCTACAACATTGGGCAGCGTTAGAAAGTTGGCTTATCTTTATCTTGACGATAATAAACTTTCTGGTCCAATTCCACCTGAGATTGGGCAGCTGGTCAATCTTTCGGAAGTGTATATTACCAATAATTTTCTTGAAGGTCCAATTCCACCTACCATTGGTAAACTGAGCAAGTTAAAGGTCTTGTATCTTTTCAATAACAAATTAACCGGTTCAATCCCGCATGAAATGGGAAGCATGGTCTCGCTTAAGAGCTTAAGCCTCTTTTCAAACAATCTTTCTGGCCCAATTCCTTCAACGTTGGGTGATTTGACGTCTTTAAATGTCCTTCATTTGTACAAAAATCAACTGTCCGGGCCTATTCCTATTGAGTTAGGGAGTTTACAGTCTCTCACCGATTTGTCTTTAAGTGAAAATAAGCTCAATGGTTCTATTCCTTCATCGTTAAAAAACCTTAGTGGTCTTGAGTATCTGTATCTCCGTGTGAACAAGTTATCTGGTCCTATACCAGAAGGATTGGGGAGTCCAAACTTGTTAGAACTAGAAATGGACAACAACCAGTTGTCTGGCCAATTGCCCCAAGATTTGTGCCAGGGTGGAAAGCTTCAATATTTATCTCTAAGCCAAAATCAACTCACTGGCTCTATTCCATTAGACCTGAAGAATTGTCAAAGCTTGATTAGAGCTACATTTGATTGGAATATATTCAGCGGAGACATATCAGATAGCTTTGGGGTCTATCCAAGCTTAGATTACCTTGATGTCAGTCATAATAAGTTTCATGGGCAGCTGTCTAAAAACTGGAGTAAATGCAAGAACTTGACAACCTTAGGGTTGGGATATAACAACATCAGTGGTAGCATACCGCCAGAGTTCGGAAAAACTCAACTACAGAGGCTTGATCTAACTTCAAATCACTTGGTTGGTGAGATTCCAAAAGAGTTAGGACAGATGAAGGATATGTTGTATTTGTCCTTGAGTGATAACAAACTTTCAGGAGTTATCCCTCAAGAGCTTCGATCGTTGAATAAGCTCCTTGCACTCGATCTATCAAAGAATAGACTGGACGGGCCAATACCAAGACATATTGGAGATTGGGCACAAATACATTACTTGAATCTAAGTAATAACAAGCTCATCGAAAATATCACATCAGAAGTTGGTAAGTTACATCAACTTACCATACTTGATTTATCTTGGAATTTACTCACCAATGAGATACCTTCTGAATTTCAAAATCTAGTAAATTTGGAAATTGTGAATCTTTCTCACAATAGACTATCTGGTTCTATTCCTAAAGCTTTTAAGTATTTGCCAAGCGGGATCAATATCAATCTCTCGTACAATGAGCTTGTAGGTCCGGTTCCCGCATACCCTATATTTTCGAATGCGTCCATAGTAGTATTGCAAGGCAATCCAGGTTTGTGTGGGAATTTTACAGGATTGAAACTTTGTGAAAGTCAAAGTATGATGAAAAAAAATGATCCCAATGGACCCAATCATCACAGGGTCATCCTTGTAATTATGCTCCCACTTTTCAGCGCACTTTTACTTGGTTTATTCGTGTGCTGCTTCATGGCTTATCAACGACCAAAGATAACTTCTCCAGAGGAACCATGGTCGAAGCAGGTAATGATTTTTTAATTAATTTCGAACATTGTTTTTAGAGCTACCAACACCTAGATGGTATTTTGCAAGCTTCTTATTTTAAATCCTTGGCTGCAGTCAAAAGAGTGGAAGTCGCGGAAAGCTGAAAAAGAGTCGCTGCAGAATTAAAGCACCCAAACACACCCATTTCAGCATCCAAACCCACCCATTTCAGCATGGTGTATTAGATGATGTTTATAGACATTGGCTATCAATACATGTGTTACTTATTTTTTTTTTGGTGCAAAGGTGAATTATATTATTACTTCCAAACTTTTACAGTATAAGAATAAGAGTCACAGATTTGGACATGTCCCCAAATCTTGATACAAACAATATCTATAGAATTTTGATATCTGATGATCTTATCAGACATTCACAATACTAAACAGCCAATACTCATCATACTAGATGCTTTCTATGCATTTTGCTATATACTGAACCATACCATGTCATTGCTTCCTGAATTCACCTTTTTGCACAACCATCTAGCTACATTTCCAGCAACCTTTCCCACCATATTACTCAACCAGCATCCACAGTAATGTAGGTAGAATAAGATGCTGGCATCACTAAGAACCCTTTACCCTTCCAGTCAAGAGCTCTTCCAAACAACCTACATTTCCATCTTTTAAGAATGGCTTCAGTTGTTTAGAAACACATACCTTGAGGGAAGCCAACCATTCCTCCTGTGGTGATGTATTGAGAGGACCAAGAAGGTTCATCTTTCACACCTCTCTATTCCTCTCATCATACACCACCCTCCTAGACCACTTACCCTACACAGTGCACAACCCTACATTATGGTACATTCTTCCGGTTTAGACCTCCTTCTTTTCACCATATCCAAACCTGTTTCCTCCCAAGGCCAAACAGGCTGAATATAGGTACTAACAAGGTACAGTCCAACCAGAAAAACTCCAAAGTACTAGGTATTGAACTCACTGTAGTGGCCTGAACATCTCTGTATATGATAGAAGATTTATCCCAAACACTCTACAAGCAGGAAGAGTTGGACAGAGAAGAATAGAACAGTAATCTACTAACCAAATTTCACAAACTGCAGTTTATCATCATTCCCAAACACCCCTTAAACAGCAGATGAGATACCACTTATTATTAATCATTCATCCAATATTCCTTTTTCTTGATTCTGTGGCACCATTATGTTATTTAGATTTCCTACACACAATAGCCCAATCACTTTCCACTTCTCTTACTGCATTACTATTTTTCACAGTTAAGCTCATCAACTTCATTTTGACTGTTTCAAATACAGTACTCACTACATCAGTAACTTCTCTTCTAACATCTCTAAAAGCCCTGAAATTTCTCTCATGCCAAATGCTATACACACTAGCAGCAAAACACAGCCTTCTAACCACACTTCCAATATTGTTACCATTATTAGCTTCTATAAGATCCCTGACAGTATTATCCCATGAAACATGAATATAGTTAATTTTAGCCCTTTCTTTGACTCTATCCCAAACATCCTCTGAGAATTCACATTTAAAGAAAAGATGCTCCAAATCCTCAGCCTCTTTCATGCACAAATGACATCTGTTGACAGCATAAGTACCCCATTGTTTTAGTCTATCTTGAGTGGTCAATCTCCCTTTCATAGCAAGCCAAAGAATAAATGCATTTTTTGGAATACATTGCGAGAACCACACCAATTTCCACCATGGTACAATAGGATCATTATGCCTTAAATCTTTGCAAACATCCTTAATAGCAAACTCTATTTCCAAACCATTACTATTCTTCCAAACCACCCAATCTTCTCTATCAGTAATGATACTAGGCTCCTGAATACTAGTTACATTACTAAATTTGCTATACCATTCCTGAGGCCAATCCCACTTACCCTCTTTAATCAAATCATTGACACATAACTCAGTAGATAATCTTGCATCATAAAGATCTCTGTAACTGATAAACTGGTTCAAAGGCCCAATAGTGCTCCAATTATCATACCACAAAGAGGTTTTCCTTCCATTACCTATCTTGTGCACAATTCTATTCTTGATCTTGTCTCTAACCTTTAAAATGTTTTTCCATCCCCAACTATCATTCTTATCAGGATCAATGCTCCAAAAATTCTTTCCTCTTAATTTCACAGTGTGTATCCATTTAACCCACAAGGTATCTTTCTTGATTGCTATATTCCAAACATGCTTAGACAACAAAGCCTCATTCCAACTATGTAAATCTTTCAAGCCCAAACCCCCTTGATCCTTTGGCATACACACAGCTTTCCATGCAACCTTACACTTGCCCTTTGCAGAATTACCTTGATTCCATAAAAACTCTTTTAAAAGCTTATTAATATCTTTGATAACAGTCATTGGGAGAAGGAACACAGAGGCCCAATACACATGAACTGATTCCAAAACAACAGCCACAAGTTGAAGCCTTCCTGCATAAGATAAGCTCTTATTCTTCCAATTGGTTACTTTCTTTCTGATTTTGTCAAGGAGACTGCTGCAATCATTAACACCAAGTCTTTTAGCTAACAATGGAACTCCAAGATACTTAACTGGAAGCTTACCAATCATGAAGGGGAGAATATGGAGGATAGCCTGCTTATCATCTTCCTTTATACTACCAAAAAATATAGTACTTTTTGATAGGTTAGGAAGCAGCCCAGAACAACGACTGAATTCATCAAGGGTTTCTTTAATGACCATAACAGAATCAGGATCTCCATGACACATAACTAACAAATCATCTGCAAAGCAGACATGAGTTAATTTCATCTCTTTACAGCCAAAATAAAATTGGAAACCATCACTTCTATTAATTCTCCTTCTCAGCATAAGTGAAAAAATTTCCATAATCAATGTAAATAGGTAAGGTGACACTGGATCACCTTGCCTCAGCCCTCTAGCTCCTTTGAAATAACCAACTCTTTCACCATTAATATTGATGGTAAATGCAGTTGAGGTAACACACTTCATTATCCATTTAACCATCTTCTTATGAAACCCAAATTCCTCCAAAATTCTTTTCAAAAAACCCCCAATTAACTGTGTCATATGCCTTCTGGATATCAATTTTAAAAGCTACCCTTTTTGGCCCATTTTTCCTATTATACCCTTTCATAATCTCTTGTGTGAGTAGAATATTGTCTTGTATTTGCCTGCCAGGAATGAAAGCACTCTGGTTGCAGCTCACCAATTTATTCAACCAAGGTTTAATCCTGTTTGTGATTATCTTGCTGATACACTTATAGAGGACATTACAGCATGCAATTGGCCTGAAATCTGTAACTTTGTTTGGTGTTTGAATTTTAGGAATTAAAGAAATTAAAGTAGCATTCAGCTCCCCAAGCATCTTCCCATTGTCAAAGAATTCCCTAATTGCACAACACACATCAGATCCAACTATTCCCCAAGTATTCTTGAAAAAAGCAGAAGAAAAGCCATCAGGACCAGGTGCCTTTGAGTCTTCAATGTCAAACATAGCCTTTTTAATCTCTGCCTCTGATAAATCTCCTACCATACTTCTAGCCTCTTCATACATGTGTTACTTATAATGTTGCTAAATGGGTAGTAACATGCTGCTCACGTTAGAGTAGTCAACTACTCATCAATTATAATGATATATATTGTTGCTTGCTTATTTGACTAACTTTCAGCTATTTATTTAATAAAGATGGAACCTAACTACCTAAGGCATTTGATCAAAACTCAACTGTATATGTGATCAAGATGGAACCTAAATTTAGATCAGCAAAGGATTTATTCAATATTTTGCTTACATATATGACTAATCTATATTAGAACCTAACATCGTGAAAGAATCACCTAACAATAAGTACTTATTAATGCTGTTTATCTACTGGACTAATCTATATTAGAACCTAACATCGCGAAAGAATCAACTAACAATAAGTACTTATTAATGCTGTTTATCTACTTTTTGTATACTTATGCAACACACAAATAGTTTTGTGAGTGTTTGGATTTGCTTATCCAAACACTTATATGTCATTTTGATACAACACAAATAGTTTCGAGTATTTGGGATTGCTTAACCAAACTTTATACCGCTTAGCTGATAGTCTATAATGGGTGTATTCGGCCAGAGTTTATTTGAGCATTTTGTAGTGTTTAGCATTTAGGATAATAAGCTTGTTTGACAAAACACAATTAGCATTTGCAGATTTTTTAACAGCTACTTTTTTGGCGCTACCAAAAGAAGCATTCAAATTCTAACGCTACTTTTACGGTATCAATTCTAATGACATAGTTTTGGATTGCTAAATGTAATAGCTTTTATATATTAGAAACACAACTTATGCACCTTGCAACCCATTAACCTTTCACCAAATTAACCTTTTGACCCATTTGGCTTTTCTCCCTTGGAAATGAGAAATAACTAATATAATAAGACTGAAAATACCATGTTACCTGTTGTTGCACCTCGAAATGTCTGCTGGCGTTAATTACAGATGTTTGTAGCATTAAGGAAATGTCTGCAAAGGGAAAAAAATGTTTGTACATATATTTTGGACCTACAGTGAAAGAGAGGCAAAATTGTTCTTGTACCAAAATCAGTCATGATAATAAACCCAAATAAACAACTTAAAATTATCAAATTTCCCGATGGCAACTTTTGGAAGAAAAGAATGACAAAAATCATTCCTGAATCCTGATAAATAATAAAACAAATAACTTCTACATTTAAGATCCAAAATCGATAAAGAAACAACAAGTCATTGTCTGCATTAAAAACAGAACCAACATTTTATGTAAGCTTTATACCTCGTTAACTTTTCTTTTACACTTCCCTGGCATGATGGCTACATGGGGACCATTGTTACGACCACCAATTTTATCAACATCTTGCTCATCCTCAGACAACATTCTCTCGATAACAGCACATGAAATGGCCTCAAATATAATGGCTACCACTTCCTGGAACCTTTCTTCAGAGAAAGAAACCTCTGCAAGAAGTCTCCACTTTTTTTCTCAGATGACTCTTCATAATCTTTCCTTTTCAACACAATATGTCCACTGACTTCCCTAACAGTAGGGTTCACTTGGGTATCTAGAAGCTCAGAACTCACTTCCCCAAGAGCTTGGTTCTCAACATTGCACTGTTTTCAGATCCATTTACGTGTTAGCATAACATGAACTCATAATCAAATGATAAATTTATGCAAATGAGTGGTCAATGTGTACCTGTGGAAGGACAAAGACGCACTTGCCAGATTCTGAAACAAGTACATTGTAAGCTATGTTGTTATCTGGAAGGCATATTGTTGAGAAAAGTGACACCGGACTGAAGCNTTGACAAATTACTCTTTGCAGAGAATAGAAACGAACACCTTTTGAGTGAGTATAATCTTACTTATCTTTTGATGTGGAGGGTCCACTAATTAGTGGCAACCACAGAGCATACGATAAATAATTATACACACACCCAACCTTAGCTCTTGATACCACTTGTTGAGAAAAGTGACACCGGACTGAAGCAAACCCGCAACTAGAATATGAAATAAAAGAAAGATGACACACGGATATAACGTGGAAAACCCCAATAGGGTAAAAACCACGGGTAAGGAAAGATACGTTTCACTATGATGAAAATTAAGAGTTACACTCTCTCTAATTACAACAAATTAGGAGATACCACAAACTCTCAAATAAACTCATAAACTTGGAAGACTACTATGTGAAAAGAAGAATGAGAAGATGGGATACCTGATTGAAGCATGTATGCGTGCCTTTTATAGGCATGTTGTAACATAGTAGCCAACTTGACATTCCAACTTGCTAATAGATCCCATGTCAGATACAGATACACTGTATCTTATCCTATCTTTAACAATCTCCTTTTCATCACCCATGACACCATCATAGATTCTTCATCTAGAAGCTCATTTATTTTAACACCCATGACACCATCATTATCCTAGCTTCTAGATTCTTCATCTAGAAGCTCATTTATTTTAACACCCATGACACCATCACAGATACACTGTATCTTATCCTATCTTTAACAATCTCCCTTTCATCACCCATGACACCATCATAGATATGAAATGGGTTTCCACTATGGTTGAAATAGAATATAAACTTAATTTTTTAGACGTTTATATAAACCTTTGATAGTAGATGCTCTAAGTTAATTTGCACACCACTTAATGACGTACGAGTATGTGAAATTTATGTGACCGTGGATGGTTACACACTTACAGAGTTACAGTAGTGTAGCTCCCACATTAGAGCTAAGATCCTTGGTTCCTTGAGTGTGCAAAACTACACAATTTATTTGAGAGTAAAAAAGGGAGATGAATTCGTTCGAATTCTACTAGAGTAGCAAATACTTTTTGGTTAGTCTTAAATTGTCAAAAACACATTATAAACACGTAAGTTTATGAGTCAAATTTGTATGTTTTCTCACTTAAATTCCGTATAATTATGAGCCACTTCATTTCATCAAAGTAGTACAAGCCACAAGTAGGACACCCACGTGGAACAACACATGAGGTTTTTAAGATACTTCCACTTGAAACACATTCTTACATCCACGCAACAAACTCTTACACCACAAACAAAACAGATTCATTTTACTACAAAAGTATCTTTCAAACATTACAATATAAGATTCACTAATATCATTAACATTTTTTTCTCCAAAAAAAATGGACACCCTTTGCAGGCCTAATCTTGATCTTAGTAACCCTTGTACCATTTCATCAATTTATAGTAAAAACTATCAGAAACATACTTTTAGTTTATGTTATAAGTACCGGTTTTCGTGTTCTAAGTTTGGTGGTAATCATAGCAAGTGTAAGGGATTGGTAGTAGCTCAAAGTTTGCCTAAGACAAAAGTGAGCTCACAAGTTGGAAGTGATGATGAGTCAGGTGAATCTAATAGGAAGTTGGTTAAGAGAATTGCTAATGGTTTGATTGGGCTTGCTGCTGCGGTTTCGCTTTGTTTGGATTCTCCGGCTATGGCTGAGTCTATGACTATAGCATTTCCGGCTTCTCGGACTCATGAGGTGCTGCTTTGATCATCCTTTTTCTATTACTTAAACAGCTTATTTAAGTTTATTTAGCTAGTGTTCGGTATGGCTTATATAAACAGTTTGGTAATCAGCTTATAGAAAATAAGTTGTTTCAGTCAAGGGTAAGTTTGTTACTTTGAATCCAAAGTGCTTATTGAAAACAGCTTTATAATAAGCAATTAGCATAACCACTTGTCTTATCCATACACTAGAAAGTACTTATCTGCTTTAATAAAAATGCAGTAACCAGTTAACCAAGTATGGTATTTAGAACTTTAAATTAGCTATCCAAATTCCAAAACACACCCTTGGTTGATATTAAGTTTTGATATGTACTAATTTGTATGGGTGAATTGTGTTGTCATGATTATTTATTGTAAGTATAGCCCGGATACTAGAGGATTGTAAAAATGATAATTTGCTTTGACAGGTGAATGCTGTTCAGCGAACGCTTGTAGAGACGTGGGGTTTGATCAGAGAGACTTTTGTTGACCCGACTTTTAATCATCAGGGTAGGATTTGGCTTTGATCTTTAAGTCCTGCTTTATATTATTAGATAAGAGGATACTTGTTAGTAGAACATCACTTGATTCCATCTAGAAAGAGTGAGTCCACAAAGATGATAATTTAACTGATATTATATGCTTTAATGAAGAAGTGCCTGTTGTTTTGCAGATTGGGACTATAAGTTTCAGCAAACAATGGTGGAAATGCTTCCTCTTAGAACAGCTGATGCAGCATACAGTAAGATCAAAGGAATGCTTTCTACTCTCGGAGACCCTTTCACTCGCATAATCAGTCCAAAGGTGCACCAACCAAATGCCAATTTAGTTTAGTTGTCTTGTACTACTAAATAAAGCAAATACTTGTCTGTCTTCTACAATATCATTTTTGTCATGGTGTTATCGACATCTAAAACACTGAAGTGTAATGGTTCGTAACGACTCATGCTCGCAGGAATACCAAAGTTTTAGAATTGGAAGTGACGGAAATGTGCAAGGGGTTGGTCTCTTTGTCAATTCTGAACCAAAAACTGGTCATCTGGTTGGTGACTTAATCCTTCACATTTTTCTGTGCCTGTTATAAATTTGTATGCAGCTGAAAACCTGGATATCTTGTTTAGGTTGTACTCTCTTGTGTTGAAGGTAGCCCAGCAGCTCGAGCTGGAATCCATGTTGGAGATGAGTTGATGGAAATAAATGGTATGATAGCTGCAATTATCATTGATCCCATTTGGGACAGATTTTTTCTTACGAAAAAGGAATTTTATTATGGCAACAATATACTTTTCATCTTGAATTTTTTTTAATACTAGTTCTGTTTTGCTTACCTCTATCATGATTTGTACATTCGCAAGATACTAATTATGTTCATGACCAGGAGAGAGGCTTAACGGGATTAGCGGTGAGGCAGCTGCACAGAAGCTCAGAGGTCATGTTGGCACCAGCGTTACAGTCAAAGTGCACAATGTGAGTTTACTGCACTATTTTCCTATACGATGTATTAATACATCAACAATTCTTTTCACTTATTTGAGTAGAATATGATTGCATACTTTAACCTTTCTTGTAGTTTTGCGCGGAAAAGAGCTGCAAATTCTGATGTTTGACTTTGTTGTGTTCCACAGGGCAAAAAGTTGGCCATTGACTCTAGTTTTAGAGAGGTGAGATTACCTCGTGAGTACATTAGGCTTTCGCCAATTTCAAGTACCATCATTCCTCATAGAACTCCAGATGGTCATGTGTCCAAGACTGGATATGTAAAGTTACTAGCCTTCTCACAGGTACCTAATAGTTAAAATCCAATCTTAGTCTATATTACATTAACGGGAGTTAGTTACGCTCAAGTCCCTTCTTAATGTTAACAGACTGCCGCTGCTGATATGAAACACGCGATTAATGAACTGGAAAACCAGGGGGTTGAGTCATACATATTGGATCTTAGAAACAATCCGGTAAGTACCCAAAAGTTGATTCTTTTACTAGTAAACATGATAATGTTTTGTTTTGACTTTGTTATAACACTACAGGGTGGTTTAGTCAAAGCTGGACTTGATGTTGCACAAATATGGTTAGATGGAGATGAAACTTTAGTAAACACTATAGATCGAGAAGGCAACATGCTGCCAATTAACATGACCAATGGTCATGCCCTTACACGAGATCCGCTAGTCGTGCTTGTAAATGAAGGAAGTGCTAGTGCAAGTGAAATATTGGCAGGTGCACTGCACGACAACGGTAGAGCAAAGCTTATTGGCAACAGAACTTTTGGGAAGGGAAAAATTCAGGTAGTTCTTTTACTCTCTACATTTTTACGTATCTTTTTGGCAGCTGTTTATTATTCGTGTTTCTAACTTGTTTAAATGATATATTATGAAGAGCGTCACTGAACTGCAAGATGGATCGGCACTTTTCATCACGGTCGCCAAGTACTTATCACCTGCACTTCATGCCATCGATCAAGTTGGCATAACACCCGACGTGCAGTGTACTACAGATATGCTGAATTCTCCTAAAGAATCGGGGCTTATGAGAAAGAAGAGTCCAAACTCATCGTCTTTGGAAGGGGATTCTTGTATTTTGGTCGCAGAACATGAGTTGGATATCCAAGAATCCAAAGGCTCTGCATCCTAGAATTTCTAACTTCCATGTTTCATGGTTAGTTTAAGGTCTAGAATCTTATTGAATCAGTGTAAATATATTCATGTGTGTGTATATATATAGTTGTAATCAGATTATACACGTGAATCAGGGAAATGAAATTGAAAGCCACCAGTTTTCAGTTTTCTGCGTTGCTGTGTGTTGTTTTTGTTTGAATTATTTGATATTGATCACTTGATTGGACCACCGTTTGAGCGGCCCGCCAAGTGAGGTCTAGGTTGGAGGCCGTATGGTGTGGACTGGTTGGGGTTATAAAGCTTGATTATGCTACTAAAACCAGTTTAACCACTGGTTCGAATTATTTTCTAATTTACGCTACCAGAGTTCCTAACTGGTCTCTGGTGTGCATGCCGTTTTCGCCACAGTTTGTCTACCCCAGAATGTCAAATGATACTAGCATAAGATATCACAAAAATAAAATGAACTAGGAATTTTTAAGCTAATAGGTTTCTATTATACAAACATCAACAATATAATCTTAATTCAAACACATTACATTTGAAGGTAAAACAAATACACACCCTCTTAGCTAGAATAAAATAAAAACATACATTACTACATACACTAAACTAAGCATCACACACTCAAAAACGAAAAAGAAAAACATAGTTAGTTAGTTCCTCAAGTGTGCTAATGCAGTCACAAGGAAACCCATTCCAACGAGCACACCAGAGATCGTTAAGGAGAACGCAGCTCCTGTGTCCGGGGATGGCGCCGGAGCTGGGGCTTGCGCAAACACTGATACCACCAATGCCAACATTGCAATGAAGAAGCCGAAAACTTGAGCCATTTTTGTTGTTGGTTTGAGGTATGAGAGAAGATGGTAATAAAGAGGTTTATATAGAATGAAATGACAGGTAACAAGTGACAACACAAAGGTGGACATTGGGTGATACTGGAGGCTGGTGTACACGTTTTATTGTTTTTAACTTTTAACTGTTAGTATTAGTGTACATGTGTTAGCTGTTTTTTGGGGTCCCCTATTTGCTCATAGTTATGACAGTGGAAAAAGTTGCGTGATGCTGGTGAATTACTTGAGGCTTATGTTTGTTTTGATTAAGCTTTCTTAATGCCAGATATTAAGGTTTATAAATTCTTTAATACAAAGGAGCCAAAACAAAAGCACTTACTGTCTTCTTATATAATATATTTGTTAACTAGAATGATCCTTAATTATATTAGTAACATATGATATGACATGATTAGAGATTGTAATCTTTATACAAAAGACAAAATTTTCTAATTTAAAAAAAAAAAAAAAAAAAAAAAAAAAAAAAAAAAAAAAAAAAAAAAAAAAAAAAAAAAAAAAATCTCAAGACTAGAACTCTTTGGGTTAACAAATGACAGTATAGGAATTGGAAGTTTTAGTGTTTGATTATAGAAACGGAACGTGAACCAGGAGGTGGGAACCACCCTAGTTGGGGAGCATCCACCACCTCACGAATATGGTGGGCATTCGCAATCTCACGATTACGGCTAGGCCACAGGCCCAATGGTGTAGGTCTGGGTAATTCTGTTTTTCAAAATTCTTGGAATTATTAATGTTGTTATAGGTAATACATCTCTGTTTCATTCATTCAAAATTTGCAGTTTGGTTCAGTTGAAACCTTCTAAATCATGCATGCATAAGAGAGTCATGAGACATGATACAATTTAAAGTCTAAAATGACTTAGAAGTCAGCAGACAACCCATAACATAATCCACAGAAAATAACAGAAGCACTGTATACTAGATCTAGTTTCGGGTTTACTTGGATTTCTTAGACCCTTTGCGTTTCTTGAGTTTTTCCCTTGCAGCTTCAAACTCTTCTTCAGTAGGTTCATTCTTAGAAGCTTTGCGTTTATTAAGTTTTTCCCTAGCAGCTTCAAACTCTTCCTCAGTAGGTTCTGAAGACGATTGTCCTCCATATTTACTGACTAGGTTTGAAAACATGGCGTCTACCCGCCCTTTCCTTTCACTTTGCCTCTGCGAAATTATAGCATATAGATCATCCGATTCTTTCCTTGATCTGTCAGCAAACATGAATTAGTTAAATCAAAAGTGCCATTTCAAATTCCAAGGAATGCTGAAGCATTGATATAGGCATATGACTCACTTTTCCCTACGCCGCAATGGATTAGTTGGTGGTTTGATTTCAGACACCTTTTTAGCCCATTTTTGGTATGCTTTAGTTGACTTCAGCTCTCCTGCATGTACAATTTAAAAATTTTAAGTTTTCAACTTTACTTCTTGACTAACTCGATCAAATGAAAAGTCAGAAACCCTTACCAGCAGAAATTGCCTCATCAAGGATATCCTTGAATCGGTGTGAATCAAGTTTCTCATCTGAGCAAAGCATTGAGCAAAAGAGCCTGTGACAGAATAAAGAAGTTTAGAGAACGGATCTGATACTGAAATGCAATAGTGTTAATAAGTTAAATAGATGAAAAGTACTATACCTGTTCATATGACCTTTGTACTTCTTGTAAAGATCGATCAAATCATTTTTCTCAGAATCAGATCCCCTGTAATTGGCTTCAAACTCTTCAATATCAGCTTCCGTAACCTACACACGCGTTTGTATTGTCACCTTATAATGAAAATTAGTTGGGTTAAATGTTTCTGAAAGTTTTATACAAGTAAAAACAGCAAAAAAAAAAAAAAAAAAAAAAAAAAAAAAAAAAAAAAAAAAAAAAAAAAAAAAAAAAAAAAAAAAAAAAAAAAAAAAAAAAAAAAAACCTTTTTGTACAAAGATCGGAAGTAATCTTTCAAATTCTGAGCCATGTCTCCAGCAAGCTCCTGTTAGTGAAACAAAACTACAATTAGTGCAACATGATGACGAAATAAGCTCCACAGATGATATCATAAGATGTGAAGGTTACTCACAGCATCATCAACACAACCAGTCTGATCATAAAGTGACCGTTTTTCCTCATCACCAAGTATTGAAATGACTTTCTGCAGTTGCTGAAACTTTTCTTTGGCATCCTACATATGTACAGAAGAAAGTTAAAAGCAGGTTATACAATGTCTGACCACTTATTGAGAGTCAAATCGGGCAATGAAATAACAATTTTCACCTCATCATCAGGATTCTTATCAGGATGCAACCGCAATGCCAACTTATGATATGCCTTCTTTATTTCCTGCTGAGTTGCTGTCCTTTCCACTCCAAGAATCTG
>LBNU01002490.1:135487-149714 GCA_014162995.1 Artemisia annua
AAAAAAAAAAAAAAAAAAAAAACCTTTTTGTACATAGATCGGAAGTAATCCTTCAAATTCTGAGCCATGTCTCCAGCAAGCTCCTGTTAGTGAGACAAAATTACAATTAGTGCAACATGATGACGAAAAAAGCTCCACAGATAATATCATAAGATGTGAAGGTTACTCACAGCATCATCAACACAACCAGTCTGATCATAAAGTGCCCGTTTTTCCTCATCGCCAAGTATTGAAATGACTTTCTGCAGTTGCTGAAACTTTTCTTTGGCATCCTACATATGTACAGAAGAAAGTTAAAAGCAGGTTATACAATGTCAGACCACTTATTGAGAGTCAAATCGGGCAATGAAATAACAATTTTCACCTCATCATCAGGATTCTTATCAGGATGCAACCGCAATGCCAACTTATGATATGCCTTCTTTATTTCCTGCTGAGTTGCTGTCCTTTCCACTCCAAGAATCTGGAAATTACAAAATAATGATAAATTTCATTTTTTGATTCCAAGCGGTAATAGTAAACAGTTATAGTCATGTTATACAAGGATATATAATGACATGAAAAACATATACCAAGGTATACTGATATTGAGATTAATCCACTTATATCAGATTAAGGTATCACTAGTTCCAACTCAGTTGCCAGATAATCATACATTTCAAAATTCTTCAAGCACACATTTGCAATGTGAAACTAGTACCATGGTTATTAGATATTCACATGTGTGCTTCCAACTTTAATCAAAAAGAAAAAGTTGGCCTACATAAGCGTTGCTTATTTCTGGTCAGAAATATCATGAAGCCCAGAAGACTTACAAAGGATAATCCATAATTCAGTATTTATCTCCAATTGTTTAAATGCAAATCGGTGTCATATAAATGGGTACAAACAATCCAGCAGATATTCGGAATCCCAGACATAGGTAAGAACAAATCATACAAGGCTAAACAAGAGCCATAAGACCTACTATAGATGACTAATCTTTCGAAACAAACACTATTGAAGCAGCAAGATACTTTTGTATATCACAGGACATAACACTTGATGTTCCAACGCCAGCCTCACTCCAAAGAAATCAATATGGAGCAACACAATCCATGCAAACTAAAACACATACCACTCCAATCACTATGCATACTTTAATCGCCAATAGCTATACACTAAAACTACATACAGACAGCATTTTTAAGTTCAGTATAACTACTTGTCACTTGGTAATCGGTATAAGCCAAGTGGAATGCATATAACAACTTAACCAACCACTCGGGGGTGGCCTAGTGGTAAAAGGCTTTTGACTATCATCAATAAAATATGAGAGGTCTCAGGTTCAATTCTCACTTGGTGCAAACAACCCTGATGTGGCCAAACTCGGTTTCAGTCTGCGTGTGCATTAGTCAGCCAAAAGGTCGGAAACCGTGATTACACAAAATACAATTAACAACTTGCAATCCTGCCCACCAGGGCCGTCTCATGGTTTTCAGTGGCCCTAGGCAATATCAAAAAAGAGGCCCTATTACACTTATAAACTAAAGAGAAATTGCATATAAACTTAAATTATATCACTCATATATGTTTAATATTATACGTATTTATATGCAAAACTAATAAAAACGTGGCCCGTTTTAGTGGAGACCCTGTACGATGGCACCTACTGCACACCCCTCTGAGACCCCTCTTCTGCCCACCCATACAAATTCACCCACCGCAAACTACTATTCTTGTTTTGTATACGTTTATTGGTTTGCATAGAAGCTAGGTTTTCACAAGAATAAATTCTAAACAATTAACAAAAGGGAACAATTTTAGTACTAATAAACTACTAACATTAAATTAAACCTAATTTAATTCCAGATACATATGCCATAATAAATCTTTTGACAATAGGGTAAGTAAAAAAAATGAGATTAAAAAAAATACCTCGTACAAGCTCTTATCATTCGAGGAAGATTGACCAGCAACATCATGGTTATTAGTCTGTTGTTGTTCTTCTTCTGATTCTATGTCTTCTTCTTCACGAACCTTACTACTAGTCTTGTTTCTTTTACCCATTTTCAAAATACCCAAATAAAACACAATGAGCGGAGTGATGTTTATTCAATAGTGCTAAGGATATGGAAGGCTTTGAGAGGATATATTTCCCGCCATCTTATGCTTAATTCCCGCCATGGTCTTGCCAGGTTTTCGATCTTTTTTAGGCCCGTCGAGTTTTGGTCCAACAAGGGACTAAAGTTGCGTGTATTAGTATCATAGTTTTGTTTTTTTAGTTATTTTTAAATGTTGTGATTAGGGCTAACCGCGAGAAAATGTAGTTTACCTGTCATTTTTTTTTCCTTACGCATGTAGCATAATTTTAAATTTGGTATTTTGTTACTTACCACTTTTTATGGTTTTGTGTAACCATCTATTTTTTTTTTCTTACGTATATAGCATATTCGATCTTTTTGTTGTATCGTGTGACCAGTTGTGTGTACTATTTGACTATTACCTTTCAATTTACACACTCCTATTTAACCTGAGGTGAGGTATATCTGTCAACTACTACACACAACTGGTCACACTATACACCAAAAATATGAAATTCAAAAGTATGCTGCAAGGATTTGCTAAAAAATAATGGTTATACAAAACTATAAAAAGGCTATTTTTTCGTATAATTAGTCCTTTGTTATTCTATGTGTTAAAGACAACTTAAATTGTGTTTGCATAATATATATGCTCTATAAGTAATTGTAAATTTATTTCACATCGATGATATTGTCGACGACAAGCCTTTTATGCAAGATACTGATAAGTTGAAAACGAGGATAACTTTTAGGTTAGTCGCAGTGGGACTCAAAAGTTACGTGTAAGGTGGGTTTGTGACGTGTGAGAGGGTTACGGGAGGGGAAGGCTCACACGTGAGTTGTAGTTTTCTCTTCATTCGGTCACCGGTAACTTAATTAGAAAAAGTGAGAGAAGTGATGTGCGTGTGATTTTAATATTTAAATAAACTAGACGAGAACCCGTGCATAGCAACGGAATTTTCTGGCGGCATATATTTATAATAATATTTGGTTAACTGTTTTGTGTAACCAAAATATCACTATAAATATATGCCACTAGAAAATCTCGTTGCCATGCACAAGTACTCTTCTAGTTAAATAGAAAAAAAAATTCCCACTCTTTTGTTATGTGTCTTTAAACTTAATTTTAAAAATTTCTTGATGGTTTGTGTGTTTTTTGTAAACGTGTATTGTGTGTGTTACAACAAAAAGTAAAGATATGTTATGATCTAATTCTTTTAATAAGTGCTCTTAATAGTCAATTACTTTGCTTTCAAATTAAGAGATTCAAATCGTGTATTAATATGAGATTCAAATCATGAGTTTCCCATTTTTAATTTTTAAGTTTTCATTTAGTTGACCGTTTTAAGTTTTTTATTTTTCACTTGACGATTCTTCTATTGTAGATAGTTAATTTAAATAAATATTAGGTATAGGTAAATTGGAATGATTAAGCGTGTGGGTGTAAGTGGAGGAGAAAGAACTTATGTAACACTAAGAGCATACGCAGTGGTAACCTGAGTTAAGTTTTAACACAGTTCTATGTCAGCGCCACATCAGCTTTAACACTTTCACTTTAACTCACAAAAAAGCACCCTCAACAATAACTCAACCTTAACTCAACAACAATTTACAAAAACACTCCTTCATTTAGGGGGTAAAACGATTTTTTTATTTTATTTTACTAGTTATAATACCCGCGCACGCGCGGGTTTTTTTTAAAATTTTTTTTGAATCATATATTTTTATTTATTAAAAAAACAAATAATTTAATCTTTGTTTTGTTTGATTTATGATGTTTAATTATAGTTTTTTATTATTAAAGATAATTATTTAAAAGTTTTAATCCTATTGTTAATTGCTTCTTATCTATATTTTTTGTATTTATCTTCTACTTGTATTATGGATAAATATAAAATGTTACCTAATAAGAAAATAATCTTTTTTTTAAATAATATTATTACTAAATAAGGTATGGTTTAGTTTTTTTGAAATGGAAAAGTCCCCACTTGGGGTTTTGTTTTATTATATAAAAGATTTTATTTTTTTTTAATACACAAACCACCTTAACGTGGCGTTAGCCACTTAACTTGCCACGTTAACGTGGACTTAACGCAATATGGTGCAAAGGATAACTTGGACTTAACGCACGTTATATGCTCTTTAACGCAGCACATGCGTTACTGCTGCTTCTGCTCTAATAAGCTAACAAGTTAACAACAAATACAGTGTTTTGTATGATGAGTAGTATTACACCAATCTCACTGACTAAAATTATTCCTACAAGTCACACAAATAATCCTAGCCATTCTTGTGCCCTAAAATATGAAATGACTTATAGGTCGGCTGAAAATTTTATATATATTTTCTTGGACACAACATTGATCATTGAAACAAAAACTTTTAGTGATTGAAAATTTTATACACATTAGTGATGACTGATGAGTAGAATTTTTTACATACAATTTTTGTGAGCTATATAGAACTCATGGTACATCGTTGCATAATATATTTGATGACATATTCATCATAAGAATGTGTGTATACGGGTGGAAAACCATTTTAGCAGTAAAATAACACTTTTTTCATCTAAAATCACATTTTTATTTTCAATTTATACACCGTTTAGGAAAAATAACACCATCACAATGTGCACCCTCTGAAACTTCATTCTTGAAATCTTTTAAAGACATTTTGGTCGTCTAAATTCAAAAAACGGAAGAAATATTTGTAATAAGTTTAAGGTGAGTTAACCATAGAGGTCTTGTGTAATTTATAAAAAGGTTTATAAAAAGATGAAGAAGTCCATAATATTGTTAACCATAGTGGACATCAATTTCATGCTTATATGGCATGAAGAGGTCCAATATCTTAGACCTTTTCACAATTTAATGCATTGAGTTATGTTATATATTTATAAAGCTTTAACAAGTTTATCTATAGTGGAAATAGGTTTATAAATCTAAAAGGTTTATGTATTTGTGATGTGGCATAATTATAAACCTTTGTAAATGTTTATCATAGTGGATGCTCTAAAGTGTAAACAATGTAGGGGTGATAGTCAAGTTGTGTTGAAAATATACATAAACTACACTTGAACTTTAATAAGATTTTAAATCAAAACACATACTCTGTATTCTGTTATTTCTTCACTAACTAATTGCTTTAAATTCTATCTAATCATTTCAACTATATTGGTACTTTAGAAGGATCATATAACACCAATAAGATTCGTTTCTTAAACAGGTTAGGCATGTTAGCCTATTTTTTATCCAAACCCGTTATCCGTAAGTCAACCTATTTAGGGTGCGTTTGGTATCCCACTATGAGAATGAATCTATGACTTTGAAAGTCATTAATGTTGTTTGGTTGGTTATAGGGCCCACCACAATGGAATGAGGATACCCATGATATGTGGGTTTCCTCATAGGAGTATGATTTGGTAGGTATGTGGATACCCATGAAAAGTGATATCTACATACCCATTTCCATTCCACTGTATTCTCAAACCTATACCTATAGTGATTCCATCAAGCATACCAAACGCACCCTTAATTTTTTTGTTAGTCTTAAGTCGTGTTTTCGTGTATTGCTACCCTTAAAACAACCCATTATTATACGACAACCCATTATTATACGGGTCTCTCAAGCATTTCAAATTACATACTCCCTGTCCCTAGTACTTTAAACTGAATTGAATCCGAAATCGGGCTCATTTTAGGAGCAAGACGCATAGAAGCCCAAAATAGATATAGATGCTGTTTGTTAAATGTCCACCCAAAAGCCTATATAACATTATGAAGCCCAATACAGGCTAAAGGTAAATATGTATTTTTGATACATCATCATAGATTTGATGCACTTAGGGTGGTGGCATCGTGCCAAAATTTCGCTCGGCATGGATCGGTGATGTTCGGCATCACAAAACCTCTTGCTCGGCATGATACCAGCGGCAAGCCATTCGGTATCACACACCGATTCGGTGTAAATTTTTTTTTGACCGTTGCATTTACTATTCGAACGTTGGGTTGGCATCAACTGCTTGGGGGCATCAAATTTTAGATTCATGTTATACTGATATGAGAAAAAAATATAAAGAAAAATTAGATCTATATTTTTTCTGGTAATGGCAGAAGATGTCACATGAAGAAGACGATACCAAATATTGGAGAGAGTGTAAAAAATATACCCTTTTATTATTGTGTAAGGTGTTGTGTAGGGTCCAGTTTGGAGTAGGACACGTAAAAGTAAAACTCTTCTAATAAAAGTTTTGTCATCATCCAATATTCAATTTTCTTCTAAAATAGAATTCCAATAATTTGCAAATTACAAAATATATTTAGCATTTTAGTTACGTGAAATATGGATAACTTTACGTGGTTGCGTGACTTTTTTTTTTNAAAAAAAAAAAAAAAAAAAAAAAAAAAAAAAAAAAAAAATCTTTAGGCATGGTTAGGCATCACATTGCCACTAAAACTATGTAATTAGGCATGATTAGGCATGAAATTACTTGGCTTAATTCTATTGGCTAATTACATATTAGTATTAGGCATGGTTAGGCAACATTGCCACCACCCTTAGAAATTACTTTTCTCAAACTAATGATTTTGGCCATTATGATTTACCTACTGAAATAAATATGAATATGTTGGGACTTGGGGTCTTATATAAAATGTCATCATTTCACTGTACATGCTTTATAGTTTCAAACATACCAATGAAAAGAATATGAATCTTGCTAAATAAGGCTCTACCGTTGTGCACAACAAAACATGTGGTAAACAAGTATACAGCTTCCCGCGCTTCGCTGCTGGCTTGAGTCAGTCATCCGGTTACTACGGCATTGATTGTTTTATTCGATTAATCATATAAGTATTTGTTGAAATGTTTAAGTTTCTAATACTTTTTAAGTATTCATCATCTTAACACATAGCAAATAAAAATAAATCTTCTTGGCTTATATGTCAAAATAAAATACTAGTAGTAAGTTAATTAAGCCCAAATCGACATCATTTACTTCCATCAATGTATATATATACAATGACAATATCTTCAGCGACAAGGATGGTACCGCAAATTCTTACAATAGGATTATGGCTTATTCTTTATACGCTTGAACTAGTATCATTTCATGTGTATGATCTCTTGAAACATTTATTATATGTTTTTTTGTTATGAGAATCCAAAAATTTTATGTTTATTTGTTTATGCATGATGCACTCTCCATAAAAAGTGTAGAAATAAGTAAGTTGGATGAAAGGTGATGTTATTAAATGAAGATTAAAGACCCGAGTTCTCAATATCTAAACAAAATATTATAACTAACACATGTGGGTCTCGGTCCAACTACACATGGGGGCTGAACCCTCGATATGTAAACATAAGACTGAGCGCATTGGTGGTTCTTTACCACATGTAGACACCTCCACAACACGACATCACCACTACGGGTGTGCCATCACCGCGTGTGGTGGTACCATTTTTGGTGTGGTTTCGGGTGTGAAAAGCACCGTTTTTTTTTTCTTTTTCTTTTTTTTTAGTGTGTGTGAGGTATATTGTGTGATACGCTTGTATTATGTGGTGGATGTTTTTGTATTTAGGTGGAGATGATGGTAACGTGAAAATCGTGGGCTACTTGTGACAATCCTAATTTTGAACAAAAGTTGCCTAGTTTTGAATATTTGATGCATGTAACAAGACACTTTTCTTTTCAATTGTTAAATCACACTTAAAAAGGTCAGAGGAACAAAACTTTCAACACCTACCCTATAATAAGGCTATATCATTAAGCCAATAAGTCAACTTAATAAAGCGAAACATGTTTTGACTTACAACAAATTATGATCCTTTTTACTAGAAACGTATTACGGAGTACGATTTACCCATGCTATCACTATACTCGTGTGAGCTTCATTTCATTTGATTTTTACGTTTATCAAAATTGTTTTTAACCTTTACTATAACATAGATCTCCCTTTAAGACGAGGTATAACAAGTAACAAGCATTGAAAGTGTATATTTTATAGGACATGAATTTTTATATACAAACACCAACCCAAAACTTTGGCATGTTATAGGTAGTGAGCATGGGAAACACAATTAACAAAATTTGACCCCACTCCACCACCCCTATACTGTTTACATGATGCTTATTTTTTTGATGTTTTCATTAACAACAAACTCGAATAATGTTTCTTTAAACCATCCATCTTTTCCTATAACAACGACAAACTGGTACTTAAAGTTATTTCATAAGTCGAGACTTTAGGGTATTTTTGGTTGTCGTTTAATGGTACCAATGTAGTTTTGTATTCATCAATATTTAATTACCTTTTTCGTAAAGCATACTTTTATAAGTTTGATAAACTAAAAGAGATAGTAGGTGATTCGAGATTGACATTCAAGTTAAGCGTAAACAACAAAATTTGTTCATGTTGTTTATGCATTTGGTCACAAATTTTCCATTGACTATTTGTGTAAATATATAGTCCATAAGAATGATTCATGCAAAAAGTTAGGCAAGACTTTTAAATCTCAAAGATAATTAATATGAATATATAGTTAATGACATGAAACGTTTGTGTCAAAAAAAATAATAAATAAATAAATAAATAAATAAAATGAAACGTTTGTGTCAAAATAGACAAAGTCACAATTCACAAACACATAAAGAATTTTACAAATTAATTACTTTGGAATTTTAACATTGCCAATAATGAAAACTTAGACTTTAGAATGACACCCAAACTGATTTGAAAGGGAAGAATGATTGGAGTTGTTGAAGAAACATTGACACATGGGTAGCAACAAAAGGAGTTGAATCACCAATACATTACATGCCAAGGTTTAGCCAATTTTGAAGGTTTGAACACTCATCTCAATTAGTTGACTCACCTTGGATTCTATGTTAATTAGCAACATCTCGTTATTATGTTACGTATGATGATGAGATAGATATAATTTGAGTTGTTTTGAAACAAAAACACAAATATTATCTCGTAACAGACATTTTTGTCACATTTGTTTCTCTTTAAGTGATACTCTTTCTGTTTCGAGAAGAGTGTATACAAACAAAAAATATCAAATTAGTATATGTGTAATTAATATAAGTTTTGAGTGATAAAAAATCATTTTTGCCCTCACACTCATTAAAAAGATTATAAATATCAATTAATGCAAGTTTAATCACAATAACAAAATAAGAAAATAAGTCATAATTATTATTCATATATAAAAACTGAACACTTTTTTAAACAAATATATATAGTAAGATGAAATTTTTTTTGAAACGAAAGGGCTTATTTTTTTTTCTTGTGACACTTGAAACTTGATTTATCGTCAATTTCTACTTGAGTATCTTGTTTCAATAATGCTTCACCCCTAACTTTTATTTATTTATTTATTATTTTTTTATATATAACTAAACATGTTAGCATATGACTATCGAAGAGTTCCCTTTGCTGGATGACTCTCTTGGGAGAAGCCTCGTCCGATAGGTTGTTCCTACTAAAAAAAAGTTGTGCATGGTTTAGTTAACCCGCCAATTAATGGTGTTCCCTTCCTACTCCTCACTTAGTCTCCCACTCCTTCCACGCCGGTCACTTCCTCCTAATCAGTGGCGGCGATTAGCATGTGCAAGTGGGGCAACCGCACCGGACCCCCTTTTTTAAGGGGCCCCCAATTTAGTTTAATAAACGTTTTATATATAAACGTTTACAATTTTTAGTGTCTTTGTTAAATATTATCAAAGTTGAACTGGGCCACATACAAAAAATAGAAGACAAACTTTGAGCCACATACAAAAAGAGTGAAAAACTTGGATTATGGGGGCCTCATTTGTGATTTCGCACCGTGCCTCAAATCAATGGGACGGCCCTGCTCCAAATGCAATAGACGACACGACAACCTTGTCGATCGATCACTCTACATGCTCTAATATATTTAGTTCTCCATAAAATTAATGAAATCATTAATCCTAGTAAATGATATTTGTTATTCAGCTAAACCAAGTGAATAAAGTTATTACACGTATAAAGCAGCTAATGAATTACTATAACTGGAAAGATGTTAAATTACCTTTCTTGTCGAAAAACTTTTTACACAACAGTGGATTAACTTTCTAGTTACCAAAAAGCATGCATGGATAAAAAGATGTATGAAGCCAAGACTACATACGTAGGTTACCATATGTGTAGCTAGGTATTAACTGTTGACTTTTTATGAAATCTGTCGTAGCGTTCAACTTTTTTAACTACTTTAAGTCAAAGCAAACAACAATTGTATTTGTCTTTGTTCTGTCAAATCCACCGCTAAATTTCATCAGTCGTGATTCCTGTTTTCACAGCTAACATCACGTGGATCACATGGTTTTTACAGTATTCGTATTCCCCCTATAATTTCAATGAAATAAATAATACGAGTATTTTCAGTTCTTAAAAACAAAAGAATATAGTTATCTTGTTAACTTGTTTAATAATTAATACTATGACTTTGTTTAAGCTATAGAATCTAAGGGTGCGTTTAATTGAGGGAAAACACCCTTGTTTTCCACAAAATGTTTGTGGAAAAACAAGGAAAACAGAGATCGCGTTCAAATTAGTGTTTTCTAATCAAATTCTCTACAAAACACAAAATACCTATTTCCAAGTTTAATACACAAAACTAGAAAACACTGTTTTTGTGTTTTCACCTATTTTCCTTTAAAATACCCAACAATCTGTTTTCGTCCATTTTGATATATGTTCGTCGGTTTTTATCCGTTTTTATCTGTTTTCGTCTGATTTTTAGGTTTTCGTCTAATTTTTTACGTTTTCTTCCGATTTTAACGTTTTCTTCCATTTTTTACGTTTTCGTCTGTTTTCTTACGTTTTCGTCCGATGTTTTACGTTTTCGTCGGATTTTTTTACGTTTTTATCCGTTTTTTAACATTTACGTCTGTTTTTTTACGTTTTCGTCCGATTTTTTACGTTTTCGTCAGATTTCATACGTTTTCGTCCGTTTTATTACGTTGTCGTCAGATTTTTTACGTTTTCGTCAGATTTCTTAAGTTTTCGTTAGATTTTTACGTTTTCGTCCGTTTTTTAACGTTTTCTTCTGTTTTTTTACGTTTTCGTCAGATTTCTTACGCTTTCGTCCGTTTTTTTACGTTTTCGTCAGATTATTTACGTTTTCGTCCGTTTCTTTACGTTTTCATCTGATTTTTAACGTTTTCGACCGTTTTTTCACGTTTTCTCCTCATTTTTTACGTTTTCGTCCGTTTTTTTACGTTTTCGCCTGTTCTTTTATTTTTTTTCGTCCGTTTTTTTACGTTTTCGTAAGATTTCTTACGTTTTTGTCCGTTTTTTTACTTTTTCTTCAGATATTTTACGTTTTCGTCAGATTTCTTACATTTTGCCTGTTTTTTTTACGTTCTCGTCTGTTTTTTTACGCTTTCGTCAGATTTCTTACGTTTTCGTCCGTTTTTTTTTTTACTTTTTCGTTAGATTTTTTTACGTTTTTGTCCGTTTTTTTACCTTTTCGGGAGATTTTTTTTTACGTTTTCGTCAGATTCCTTACCTTTTCGTCTGTTTTTTTTTACGTCTTCGTCTGTTTTTTTACGTTTTTTGTCAGATTTCTTACGTTTTCGTCCATTTTTTTACGTTTTTGTCAGATTTTTTACGTTTTCGTCCATTTTTTAACTTTTCGTCAGATTTTTTACGTTTTCGTCCGTTTGTTTTACGTTTTAGTCAGACGAAACCTAAAATACCGTAAATAAAACTTGAAAACCTAAAAATCAGATGAAAATGAACGAATAGGAAGAAAACATAAAAAACCGAAACAAAACGTAAAAATCGGACGAAGTCATAAAAAACAAAAACATTAAAAAACAGACAAAAACGTAAAAAATCGGACGAAAACGGAAAAAACAGACGAAAACGTAAAAAAAAAACAGACGAAAACGTAAAAATCTGACAAAAACATACGAATACGTAAAAAACAGGTGAGAAGTTAAAAAATCGAACAGAAATTTAAAACAATAGACGAAAACGTAATAAAACAGGCAAAAAGTTAAAAAATCAGACGAAAACGAAAAAAAACAGATGAAAACGTAAAAAAACGGACGAAAACGTAAAAAAATAGATGAAAACGTAAAAAAACAGATGAAAACGTTAAAAATCGGAGGCAAACGTAAAAAAACTGACGAAAACGTAAAAAATCTGATGAAAACGTAAAAAAACGGACGAAAACGTAAAATATCGGACGAAAACGGTAAAAAACTGACGAAAACGTAAAAAATCCGATGAAAACGTAAAAGATTAGACGAAAACGTAAAAAAACGGACGAAAACGTAAAAGAATGACGAAAACGTAAAAAAATGGACAAAACATAAAAAATCGGACGAAACGTAAAAAATCGAACGAAAATCGTATTAGATTTTTTTAGTTATTTTATAATTCAGTTGGTTAGTTTATAATATTTCTTTTTGTGTTTTGAAAATGTTTTTATAATATTACTAAGGTGAATAGAGAATTGAGATAGATTACGACAAAACTTAAACATGTTTTCAAGTTTTGCAAAATGGAAAACACAAAACAAATGTTTCTCAAACTAAACGCGTTTTCTAAATTTTCTATTGTTTTGTGGAAATAAAACTCCCCTCCCTTTTCCTACAAAACAAGAAATAGAAAATGAAAGAAAATGTTTTCTAACTAAACGCCACCTAAGTGTTTTCATCAGCTAGCACACCGATATGTATCAACTTTCAAAAAGTGTTGCTCACGTACGTTTTACTAGAAGAGCGTAACGTATTACATATTAATATATGCAATAAACACAGTTACACAGATGAGTTTAGATATCTAGTCGATACATCCGCAAAAGTAAATTGGAATGTTTAAGCATATATAAATGACAACTGAAATGATTGTGACTCTTTTACTTCTACAAGTCGGACATAAAATCTCTTTTAGCTGTTTAACTCGTTTACGTAAAACTCAATTTAACAACAACATACCCAAACCCACCGGAGCAGGTTATGGTAAATCCCCTAATAATACATTTCCTTGAATCATTTTGGATATCATCATACATTAAATATCAAAATTATTTTCAAAGCAAAGCAAATATAATAAACATACTTTTAACCAAGAAAAATGGAAAAAGGCAAGAGAATAAAAATGGGCGATTTTTTTCCAAACCCTAACCTCTCTTCCATCATTGCCTAATCTTCATTCCTGCTGCTTATTCTTTTAACGATCGTGTTCCTGGTTGATTAGCTTTGTTTAATCTTACCTTTAACATTATTTTTATCAAGATTTGGATTGGATTTGATTAGGTTTTCGATTCTTTAGGGTTTATTTTCTAATCGCCGTTTATTGTTCTTAGGGTTTCGATCTCTAAATCTTTCCTACTTCCTGTTCAATATGGAGGTCGGTTAGATTTATTCATGCGTATATATTAATGCCTTAACTTGTTTAAGGTAATCGTGTTGAAGATTGACGTGGTACTTCTTGTTCATTGCTACCGATTTATTTTTTTCTGTATTTAGGGTTTCGGTTGGTTTCTTCTTGTTGTCATGGAGAAAGTGGGTTGTGCTGGTATGGAGAACGTTGGTTTGAATGTTGATGTAGATCAATTGAAGTCTAGTGTTAAGGGAAGAGATATTGAAAACGTTGGTGTTGATGATCTTTAGTGCTTCTGAATTTTTAAGTCAGTTGAAGCTACAAGTTCGTTGTGATTGACGATGATGAAAAATAAGAAATCTAATAAGAATGTTGTTGCTGCTGAACATGTGAAAAGACTATGGTTCATTTGGGCGGTATTGAATACAAGCACAAACATGGAAGAATGTGGACGCCGATTCCACATGTTTCTGCTAGTTCCTCACATGATTCACAGCGCGTTCGAGCCCTCCCCCTTCAACGATAAGTGATCTATTCGACTCTGTTGGCGTATCCTCTTAAAAAACTACCTAGTGCATCTGCATGCTCTCCTGCACTTATACAAGCGGTGTCTCGCGCACCAGCTCGACTGCCCTGCGCGATACATCTCGCGTGAGCTGTTCTTTCGCATGCTCCAGGTGCTCTCAGCTCGTCTGGCATGGATCTCCTTATACAAGACGCAACACCCCAGCCCGCGCGCCTCCTGACTCCTCCAATCCAACATACTCCGATGGTAACTGAATGGTATCGCACCTAATGATAAGG
>LBNU01002493.1:6680-23940 GCA_014162995.1 Artemisia annua
TGACCGCCCGAGGATAACGTTGTAGGGTGAGGGGGATCTGACCACTACGAATTTCATGGTCGTTCGGCGATATAGCCCTTCGCTTCCGAAGCATACCTCTAGCTTGATTTTCCCCAAAGGTTTGATAGCCTCTCCGGCAAATCCCACTAATGGTGTGTTTGTCTTTGTTAATCGAGCACGGATGGAAGGGTCAAGGTTAAGGAAACAGTGCTCGTACATCACTTCAACCGATGCACCTTGGTCCACATAAACCCTTCGGACAGTGTATCCTTCTATCTCTGCTTCGATTATTAAGGGTTCATCGGAAACATCTCTAGGTAGTATTGGGGAAAACTGATTGGAGCGTTCATCCATTTTTCTTCCTGCTCTAAGGTCTTACGTTTCCGCTCGTTCTCTTTATACCAAACCATATTGATGATGTGCCCCTGGTTGGTCTGATTATTGCCTCGCGGGGGAGCTCTGTCTCTCTGTCGTACATCTCTGATTAGGTGATCTAGTTTACCTGTCTCCATTGCTTTCTTCAGCTCTTCTTTCAAATTGTGACAATCATTTGTTAGGTGTCCCTTCTCTCCGTGGTAGTCACAGTACTTATCCATATTTTTCCTCGAAGGTCTCCCTCTTAGTGGTGGTGGTGGTGCCGGAAGCCTGAGTTGATGTTCAGTTGCCAGAAGTTCTTTAGGTGCTTTGGTGAGGACATTCAAGTCTATCGGTCGGGTATCCCTTCGGTGTGTGTCATTACGTGGATAATCTGTCCGGTAGTTCATTCGATTGGTGTTGTCATTTCTTGCCGGAGCATAGGGTGCATAATGATCATTTCGACGGGGCCTGAACTCCTCTCGGTGACTAACACGCCTTCGATCTCCACGGAAGGGAGGCCGTTGGGAGTTTTGATCATTCATGTTATAAGCATATGGCTGACTGTCTCTTTTGTAAGTGTCCATCTTTTCTCCTCTTGGCACCTCGGCTGTTCGATAGGCTTTCTCGGACCTGATAAAGTCATCGACTATAATCATCATTTCAGTTACAGTTCTGGGGATCTTTTCAGAGAACCTTTTGGCTAGCTCCGGACACTTGCATCCATCGACGAAGGAAGATATCTGCATGATTTCTGGGACTCCCGATATACGGCTTGCCTCGTCGGTCCATCGTTCCTTCAACTCAGGTAGGGCTTCGTTGGCCAGCCGGGTGATTTTTGTGATTTCCGTAGGATCTCTAATGCATTTCCTACGGAGGGCAAATCTCTGCACAAATTGTTCACATAGTGTTTCCCAACCATCAATGCTACCTCTCGGCAAGCTATCAAACCATCCCCTTGCTGCGTCGTCCAGGGTCTGTTGGAACATCATGCACCATATTGGCATGGGCCATGAGCCTGACTGAGCTGCCCCTTCAAACCTAGTGATATGATCGTCCGGATCTGTGGATCCATCGTACAACTTCAGATGTGCTGGCATTGTATACCGGGCATTCTTGGGGCTGGAGAACTCTAGGATTCTTCGGGTAAAAGGACTTTTAGACGCCGCCTTGAAAGGCTTGGACAAGTCGTCAATGGCATCCTCTTCGGCTCTTTTGGCCCCGTTGTCTTGAGACTCACCATCGTCGAAGTCAAGCTGGATTGGTTTGATTGGTGTTTCGGCTCCGGTGTTGTATTCTTGGATGAGAGCTTTTAGTGCGGTGATTTGGTTTTGTATTTGTTCTATGCTGTTGTGAGAGTTGTTGTCATTGTTTCTTCCACTACCTTCGGGTGTTATTGGGGTAGGGCCTGTCATCTCTTAGCTTGGGTAGAGTGAATGACGGGTCCCACGGATGGCGCCAATTTGTTGAGGTAAAATCTTGCGTCTACCTCGAACAAGCAAAATGAATCATCCGGACTGTAGTTTGTCCTTCGGATTTGCAGAGAACTCTCCGGCTTATCTCTGTCCTTCGGTTACCTGTAAGACAGAAACGCCCGTTAGACTCGCCCTGGGAATGTATCCCAGGACCAACCTCCGGCGTGAGAGTAAGTATGGAGCTCTAGAGAGATAAAGAGTGAAATAAGTAAGTAAGAGAGAGAGTAGAAAATTAGTTAACCTTTGTAAGAGGATTTCTCCACTATTTATAGGCAGCTTATGTGAGGCACCAGGCTGGCTTGTACTTAGTTCCTAAGTGTTCGCTAGTTTATACTCCATTATCATGTACTTTGTGTACTTGTTTGTACTTTGATTTGCGTAATTATATCAGGTTCGGACGGTTGGGACGTCCGGAAGGTACATAGCCCTTCGGTCGTCACGGCTTTGACATATTGGCTTGTTTTGTTCGGACTTGACTTGTCCCGTCCGGTTGTGGTTCGGTTCCGTCCTAGTGTTAGTCTCCTTCGTTCGGCTGGGATCCGAAGGATACATACGGCAACAATAGCTTCCAAGATGTTTGTGAGTGGAATATCACTAATGTTCCACCATTTAAAGACTTTAAAAGTGGTGAAGTAATAGACTCCAAAACTACCAAATAGGCAATTATGCTCATTGGATTCAAAATAGATTCATTAACGACTGTTCGAGCCACTTTTTTTTTTCTGAGAGTACGTTTTGAGTAACATGTCACAGGCTTTTAAGAAACACACAAAAACCGAGTCTTGACAATGCCAAACGAGTTCGTTTATATAGTGGCTGGTATGTAAGTTGTGGTTTTAATTAAGCATATGCATATGGATTTAAAATGAACATGTTGCATAAATTGACAAAGAACGGGCAAAAATGCAAAAATATCGGTCTTGAGCCTATAAATATCTGTGAAATATAGTCCAACTTTTTTTTTTATCTCTCTCTTCTACGTGATTTAAAAACTATGAAAAAATTATGCTTTTTTTTGCTATAAATAAGGCACAAAACAATATTAACTTTTAACTGCCAACCCGAAATTATCACCCCTCTCCCTTTGAAGGGCATGTAATTTTCTCTTGTGCTAGTCTCTTGAGCGGGTGTTTTCTTCATTTCTATAGAGTAAATTGCAAAAATCGTCCTTGTGGTTTGGCCAAATTGCATGTTTCGTCCATATAGTTCGGAAAGTGCAAGCGACCTCCTTATGAGAAAACCTTGGATTCGATTTCGTCTCTCGCCAAAATGAAATGACTGATGTGCCCTCGTATTCTTCCCCCTTTCTTTTTTTTCTTGAATTTCTATTCTTTTTTGAATAAAAAAATTGAACACTTCAAGATTTTCAAACATTTTTTCAGATTTAATTAAAAAAAAATCAAAAACAATGTGCTCTTTTTTATCATATTAACCCTCAATTGTCAAAGAATACATATACAGATTTTTAAATTTTCTTTGGGTTGAATAACTTTTAGTGCACATGATTAATTAGCTCGGTAAAATATAAAAATATTAAAGTTTGTAAGAGTATATACATGTAATTATCGATATCTAATTATTTGCATTATATATATAGGTCAACATTTGCTCAAAACTTCACATTTTCTTTATCTCAAAGTTTGAAAGGCTCAAAACTTCACACGTTAGCGCAAGAAGATACTTAAATATAGATCTCAAAGAGACATATCCATAAAAATGGGAGGAGAGGTATACAATCTTATTGTTGATTTGAGTATAGCATTGGCATCTCTCGTCTATTCTCATAGTGTAGGTATGCTTATTTCAAAAGGTACAGCTAGATTCTTGGCTTTATTTCCAGTAATATGTGTTTTTGTATGTCTTCCCCTAAACCTAAAAACCATCATCTTTGCCGGTCCGATATCTTTCTTATTGTCATGGCTTGGAAGCTTCAAGCTCATCCTTTATGCCTTTGGGCAAGGCCCTTTATCTACAGATCCGGCTCTTACTTTATATCATTTCATTTTTGCGGCTTGTCTACCCATCAAAATCATAAGAAATCAGGAAAATGCATCTCACCAAATCAAGAAAAAATCTTACATAGATTATGCTCCTAAAGTTATATTGTTTATCCTCTCAATTATCGGATATGGTTACAAGGACTATTTTCACCCATTAGTGACCATATGTTTTATTGCATACTCCTTTGTCTTCATGTTTGTAGTATCTTTCAACATGATTGCTCTTTTAGTTGGAACTATACTTGGGGTAAAGCTAGAACCACAATTCGACGAGCCTCACCGTGCTACATCTGTACAGAACTATTGGGGAAAAAGATGGAATCTAGTGGTTTCTGATATACTACGCCTTATAGTCTATAATCCAGCTCGTGCCATCTTTAGCTATTTTTTTCCCGAAAGATGGGTATCAGTGCCTGCTGTTATGACAACATTTCTAGTGTCGGGGATCATGCATGAAATGATGTTTTATCACCTTGGCCTATATAGGCCAACTTGGGAAGTCACTTGGTACTTTATACTTCAGGGGCTTTGGATTGGAATGGAGATCGTGATCAAGAAAACCTTAGGTAAGAGGTTGGAGCTGCCGCCCATTTTGGCTTGGCTAATAACAATGACATTTCTAACGCTTACTACCCATTGGTTGTTCTTTCCATCATTCTTAAGACTCGATCCACTGGTTACTATTTGTAAAGAAACAATGGCGTTAATAGGGTTCATGAAACATGGTCATTTACTTAGTCGTGAAGAGCATGCATGTCCATTTTTCGGATAAACGGAAAAGGATCTTTGTTCAAGTTATCTGGAAAGTCGAGCTTGCCGTTTTGGCTTTGATTTATGCGCTCTAATTGGTATGTGACCCTTTCTGGATATTTCATTAGCTATCATGAAATGTTCACCCAACAAGATTAAACTCTATAGTCTCTTCTAAAATTAAACTTTTGCAACGGCTTAGCACACCAATGAAGAAGATTGATGAGCTTGCACGTCCAGTTACGTAAAGATGAAGGGTGGTATCCTTCCACGTTGAAATTTAATGAATTTCGAATATCATAGTTATTCAGAAATCCCATGTTACGTGAACGAGATCCAATAATCTAATAAATTACGATTCTCCAAGTTGATTTATCTATGTCTACAAACTTTAAGTTACATATATAAGTATATAACGCCATTTTAATTCATCCATGTTCACTACAAGAAAAATGTTTTTTTTCACCTACACTTATAAAAAGTGTCACAAAATTCATGCGGTAAAAGTATATACTGACAAAGTTTTCTGACACTTAAAAAGTGTCAGGAAAGGTTAAGACTTTAAACATGCATTTGTCACAATAGACTACTAGTAAAGATTATGTTCATATGTATCTACTATGTATATATACATTTTATGCTACTTTATTTATCAAAAATTAACACATGAAAAACTAGTAGTAATTTATAACAAAAAACTGAGATTGAAACCTATTTATTATTTCAACATTAAGTAGATATATATAACCAATTCTTTGAGCTAAACATGTGAAACTTATCTCAACTAAGTAACTAAGCTGATATATCATTTTCAAAAACGGGATGAGTTTATCGTCCCAAATGTATTATTATTATTTACTTTCTTTACTATTTTTAATTAAATAAGAAAATGTTTCTAAAAAACAAAATAGGACGACATTTTTTTTAGGGATGACATTGTCGTCCCATATGTACCTCACACCAGCATATTTTCCAGATTTTTTCCGGAAAAAAATCTACCAAAACCTGCATATTTATAACCTGTAATCAACCACAATCCGCTATACAAATTCGACAATATGATACAATACCAAATTACTAAACGATACAATACCATTTTATTCCACAAATCCATGATACCATTCGACAAACACGATACAAATGAAACTAACAAGTCACAAAGTTACTAATTACCATGTTCAAAGTTACTAACAAGTATAAAGTTAACACAACTAGTAAAATCTTACATCCCTACACCTATTCCTCGTCCGACTCCGACAGCGCCCCGACCCCTGCCCCCGCCTCCTCCTCCTCATCACTACTATCATCAATATTCTCGGGAATGCGGGTCAAATGAGGATTATTTTGTAATAAGTATTTGTTAAGGACGTCGGGTGGCGCATTGCATAATTTGAACTAGAACCCGGGCCTGTAGTAGAGTCAGAAAAGGAAGGACGATAACAATTGTTAAAAGAATTATTAGGGCCGGGAAAGGGAGCTTGGGGAGCAGCAGGGCCGGGAAAGGGATTAGGGCTGGGAAAATGGCCGGAAAATGCAGCAGGATGGATTACCTTGGCTGTTGTAGTAGGAAAAAAATTGCCCATGGTAAGATTCGATGGTGCCAAATCTAGAATTAGCCGATCTAGCCTCTTACTTAGCCACGAGAGCCCGTTGTTGAGCCTCCTGAGCTTGCTTCATAAATAACTCTTTCTCTTGCTACTCTCGCATCATCACCTCCGTCATATGCTTTCGAGTAATATAATCTTGTTCACACGGCTGATGTGTGGAGCTGCTAGAAGCTTTTCCACTGCCCGTCATCCTCTTGCCCCTGCCTGACATATTTTTCCGGTTGTCACTCGGAACAATTCTATCCAATATTTCTTGCTCGGTCATCGACGGGGCTGTACCGGCTTTAACTTGATCAAAAAGGGACTTCATCTCCGGCTGTGCAAGTTCAAAAAATAAATACATAAAAATAAAAATAAAAAGTATGTTAAAAACAAGTAAGTTAAAAAAACAATAAGTAACTTGATCTTAATGACGCATGTTAAGAGATAAATTACTTACATAAGACGTCTCGTTTTTACTAGTTTTAAATTTGCCGTTACTTGAATGCCCCTTCCTTCATGTTTCAATCAAGTCTTCATATTCCTCTCTATGGTTAACCCTCTATACATACAATATAAAATAAATTAACAACGAACTATATATAAACAATATAACCTTTAAAAATCACAAAACTTATAATGAGTCTTACATAATTGTTCCTTCCTTGTACGAAGGATGTTCTCCCCTGGTGAGTTAGTATTGTGTTCTTTGAACGATTTTCTGCATTTTTGGCGGATCTTTCCATCCGTGCCGGTTCGGACCACCGGTCAACCAATAGCTCCCATTCCTCTCGGGTTCTGTTAACCCACGCATTGGGCGGCGGCGGATGTTACCTAGCCACCGCAGGCGTTGTCATATGGGTATCAAAGTATTTTGACTTGACCCTGTTTTTATTTTATAATAACCGCATCTGAAGTTCGAGCCCAGTAGATACCCTTTCCCCCACCCTATATACCTTCTTCCCATACCTCACTTGGCGATCGTCATTTAACCAAGGTGCGAGGTTAAAATAGGTCTACAAATAAATATACACATTTAAATAAACACACAATTTAAATATAACACGCATATATAAACGGTCGATAACAATAAGAATAGAAATAAACTAAACAATTAATACCTGTAGTGCGGGAAATATATGCGCTTTATAAACATCTGGAATTTCTTCCCAGTCATAGTCAAGGGGAAGTGGCCTAACTTGTTCCTCTATAAGACTATTAAATTGCCCTGCATGCTTACCTATAGCTGAGTATGTACCTTGATCATCGTAATCAAAGGCGATAGGCAAAGGCTGATTCTTATTATCTCTAAGCGCCCTCTTTAAGGCCCGATTTGAGGTCTCACCCTGACCATATTACCTACAAATATAAGTTATTGAGTCGTGAAAATACAAGTAAAAAAAAATTCAGATTTATCAATAAAAAATAAATCACATTTTCTTACCTGCGCAATAGCCCGACAAAGTAAATGAGGGCCGTATAGGTGGATCACCACCAGTATCTCCGCCGTGTGAATTAGGAGCTACACACGCCTTCTGTAAAATTACAAGTACAAGAACACACAATCTCGTGGACCAATTAATACTAATACAAACATTCATATAAATATACACATTCAAACATAACATAACAATTTCATTCAAAATAAAAGTTACACGTTTAAACATATAGTAACAATGTCATTCAAATTACAATTTAAGAACAATTGTCATCATCAGAATCATCTCTAGATAAAACTTCTTCAACAACAGTGGGGTTCACTTCATCATCATCAGACACGTCAACATCATCATCATCGAGGACATGAGCAACGACATCATCTTCATTATTAATAAAATCAACATCTTCTTCAGCATCATCTGGTGGGGCGTCCACTTCTGTTAGGATTCGTGGTTTGAGCTGGTTGAGGACCCGTTGTTTGAGCTGGTTGAGAACCTGTTGTTTGAGATGGTTGAGAACCTGTTGTTTGAGATGGTGGAGTTGGGACATTATTTGCAGAAATATCTTGGAAGAATGCATCCATGTCAATGTGTTCAGGTGAAGGTAGTTGTGGTATAACTACGGGTGGAGGAAGCGGTTCACCGTGATATTTCCAAGTGGTATAACTTTTGTCAAACCCGTATTTAGATATGTGTGACTCAAGAGTTATGAGTGTAACCAATTTATTTGGAGCGTTACCACAACAAACACATGGGCAATGAATCTTTTTTAAGATGGGGTGTAACAATGGCTCACAATGCGCGATGAATGCAAAAAGACCATCTAAAAATTCGTCGGAATTACGGTTGGATATAGTGGTCCAACTCTTATCAATTGTCATGACTGCGTTGCAAAAAAACACTTTCAAAAAAACATATGCAAATAAACCCATTCAAACATGAAAAGGCAAAAAAACACATTCAAAAAATATATGCAAATAAACACATTCAAACATGAAAAGGAGTAATTATGAACTGTTTTGTTTACCTAGTGCAGCTATGGAAGACAATCCTAACCTACTCTTTGAATGTCTCGTCTCATATATGAATGCATATAACTGATTTACTATTTGAAAAAAATTCGGCAGCATTTCCCCTCAACTCCCCAAATATGTACATTAAAGGCATATTCGTAGGAGTGAAAGGGAAATACTGTCGAATTTCTCTCAAATAGTAAAACAGTTATACGCATCCACATCCTAAATGAGACAAAACATTCAAAAAGCAGTCCCAAACAGGGGACTTTCCGAAATTAATTTCTAATAAATTAATTTAGGACGGGTTTTCTACAGGATGATTAATTTCAGATGGGGGTTGTCCGAAATCAATCACTAAAATCCTAAAAAAAATCACATAACAATACAAATATCATTCCAAAAACAAATACATTACTAATTAAATTATATACAAATAAACAAAAACAAACATGGAAATAAAGAAAACATACTAGATGTCACGGATGGTTCACGGCTGGAAGAGAGGAAGAGAGATAGAGAGGTGGTGCTTTTGCGATGGTCCTACACAAACATACATTTTCATAAACCAAATTACAATTCACACAAGTTTAACAATCATACTAACCAAACGCATATTCACAATATCATCAAAGTAATTAAATTATATACCCAGTTCGCAGCTAAAATAGAGGAAGAGAAAAAAAGAGAAGAGGAAAAGAGGTGTTGTCCCGGCTGTCCCAGCTCTCCCGGCTAAACAAAAACATACACATAAAAAAAAATAACCCAAATTAATCATCATAAGAAATGAATAATATATGCACTTTTAAGCTTTGTTTTCTCTAACATGGGTAAATCCTGATACACTAAACTTTCTAATTCTTTTTTTATATTTTATTACGAGTATAATGAATTTTTAAGTTGTAGATTCTCTACAATGGCCAAATATATAATGTAATACTAGTCTCTATTAAGATTCGTTCAAGTATATATTAGAAAGCCAAAAGAATATAGCTTTGCTAGTTGTGCAAAGTTCATATATAAAAAGAGAGAACAACCCATACTTCATTTTAGCACATCAAAACTTGTAAACTTTACTACAATGTCTAGCAAAGTTTCTTTAATTTCAAATATGGTATTTCAAGAAAATCATCAACCCCTAAAACCATACCAACTCAGTCACGTCAGCCATAAAAACTCGGTTCAAGCATGTTCCAAGGATATATACATAAAACTTAATCCTAATTTGTCCCGGCTGTCCCGACTATGTTATATCATACAATTGCACAATAAACAAGTATTTACATAAAAACTTAAATTAACCAAATTAATTAATAACTTTTGACGACTGACATTGTCGTCCAAAAACACATTAACACAATAAAAAAAAAACATACCTTTAAACTAAGAAACCAAAGACAACACAAAAGAAACCAACTCGAGCGAGAGGTGTTGCTGCCGTAGTGGTTCACGGGGGTACTGTTGCTGCCGTCGGTGGTTCACGTCGGTGGTGGTGCTGCTGCCATTTAACGCCAACACAAACACAACACAAAATAGAAACCAAGTTATCAAACCAAAATTAAACAAAACAAATTAAGAACACGAAATTAAAACAAGATAAAAGAATTTTTTACTTTATTATTTTTAAATTAACCGAAAAGGGTATAATTGAAAATTTTTTTTTAAAAAGGGGTTTTTGTAAAAAAAAAAAAAAGATTTCTTTCTAAACCCAAAGGTGCCAAATATATAAAAAAATGGTTTAAATACTTAAGGGTTCTTTTCTAAATTTTAAAAAGAATTCGTTTTTTTTCCAAAAAGGTTAAATTTTTATTTTATTAGGAAAAAAAAGCCAAAAAAAGAAAATTATTAAAAAAAGCTTTGCTTTTTTAAGTTGTTGCAAAAAAGGGGTTTTTCATTATAATAAAAAAAAAAAAAAGGAGGAGGAAAACAAAACCCCATTTTTAACTTTCAATTTTTTTAAAAAAGGGCACATCCAAAAAACTTGTAAAAAAAAAAAAAAAAAAAAACTTTTTTTTAAACTAACAATTTTTGGGTCTTTAAAAAAGCAAAAAAAAAAAAAAAGGGGTTTTTTCTTTTTTAAATTTTTTCAAAAATATTTTGGTATTTTTCAAAAAAAGGGAAAAAAAAAAAAAAAATTTTTTTTTTTCAATTTTCCAAAAAAAAAAAAAACCCCTAAAAAAAAAAAAAAAAAAAAAAAAAAAAACCAATTTTTACCAAAAAAAACTCAAGTTTTTTTCAACCGTTCCAAAAGGCCATTTTAAAAAAAAAAAAAAAAAAAAAAAAAAAAAAACTCGGTTTCAAAAAGCTGTTCCCAAAAAAAAAGGATTAAAATTTACATTTTTTTAAAAAAAAACACTTTTAAATTTTTTTCCTTAATTTTGTTTTCCCCCGGCTGTTTTCCCGAAAAACTAATTTTGTTTATTTATTTTTTCAATACAAAATTGCACAAATAAAAAAAAAAACAAAAGTATTTTTTTACATTTAAAAAAAAAAACCTTAAAAAAATTTAAAAACAAAATTAAAATTTAAATAAAAACTTTTGACGGAACTTGGGACAATTGGTCGTCCAAAAAAAAAAAAAAACACCATTTAAAAAAAAAAAAAACCAAAACAATAAAAAAAATAAAAAAAAAAAAAAAAAAAAAAAAAAAAAAACATACCTTTTAAAAAAAACTTTTACAAAAGAAAAAAAAAAAAAACCAAAAAAAAAAAAAGGGAACAACCCACAAAAAAAAAAAAAAAGAAAAAAAAAAACCAAAACTTCCGAAGCCGGAAAAAGGAAAACAGGTTTTGGTTTGCTTGCCGTAAAAAGTTTTGGGTTTCACGGGGGGTTTTTTAACTTTGTTTGCTTTTTTTTGGCGGCTCGGGTTTGGTTCCACCCCCGTTTTGGGTTTTTGGTTTTGTTGCTTTTTTTGCTTTTTTTGGGCCAAAATTTTTTAAAAAAAAAAAACCGCCAAAAAACAAAACCCAAAAACCCACAAAAAAAAAAAAACACCCAAAAAAAAAAAATTAAAGGAAAAAACCCAAAAGGTTTAATGCCAAAAAAAAAAAAAAACCAAAAAAAAAATTTAAAACAAAAAAAACCAAAAATTTTTAAGAAACACGGGTGGGAAAATTAAAACAAAAAAAAAAAAAAAAAAAAAAAAATTTTAAAAAATTACAAATTTTAACCTTTTACAACAAAAAAAAAAAACAAATTTAAACAAAAAAAAAAATTTTTAAAAAAAAAAACAAAAAAAAATTTGGTGGGAAACAAGTGGTTTGCGTTGTTGTAATTTGGTTTTTGGGTTTTCAAAAAAGGGGTGATTAAGGTTTTCTTTGGGGTGTTCGGGAAATGTGTGTTTAATTTTAATTTTTGTTTTGTTGGGTGGGTTTGGTCGAATTTTGAAAAGGAAAAGGAAAAAAAACAAAAAAAAAAGGGGGGATTTAAATAAAGGCGTTTTGGTTGTTTTTTTTTTTTTCGGGTTTTTTGGGAATTGGGGGAAACTTTTTAAAGGAAAAAAGGAAAAAAAAAAAAAAAAAAAAATTAAATAATTGTTATTTTATTTTTTCTTTACCCACCTAATCAATAAAAAATTAAAATGGGAGGAACCCCAAAAAAAAATTGGGGGGGGAAACGACATATTTTTTTGGGGGGAAAACGGGACCCAATTTTTCTTTTGGCAGAAAAAAAAAAAAAATTTGGGGGGAACGGAAAAACATTGTTTGGTTTCAATTTTTTTTTTTAAAAAAACTGTGGCCGGGGGATTAATAAAATTCAAAGAATGGGCGGGGTTTGATTTTAAACTTTTTTGATTTTTTTTTCAAATTTTTTTGCGAAAAAAAAAAAAAATTTTTTGGGTTTTGGAAAAAAAAAAAAAAAAAGGGATTTGTAACAAATTTTTTGGGTTCCGTTCCCTTTTTACAAAAGGTTTGTTTGGTTTTTGTTTTTTTTTTTTTTTTTTTTTTTTTTTTTTTTTTCCTCTTTTTTTTTTTGTGAATAATTTAAAAAAAAATTTTTGAATTTAAAAAAATTAGTTATTTTAAAAAAATTATTTAAATTTAAATTTAAAAAAAAAAAAAAATTTGAAAAATTTTTACCATTTTAAAAAGTTAATAAATTTAAAATTTTTTAAATAAAATTTTTTAAAAAATTTAGTTTTATTAAATTTTTTATTTAAAAATAAAAAATTTAAAAAAATGGGATTTAATTAATTAAAAAAAATATTTAAATAAAAAAATTTAAAAAAATTTATCTTTTTAAAAAATAAAAGGGGGGGGAAATTGGTTCTTTGAAAAATTTCCTTGTTTTTTTATAAAAAAAAAAATTGGGAAAAAGGGGGAAATTTTGTTTTGAACTTAATTAGTTCAACCCTTTTTAAAGGTTTTTAAAAACAATTTTACAATTATTCAAAAAAAAAAACATTTTTTTAATTTTTCATTGGGGGCAAAAAAAAAAAAAAAAAAAAACCAAAAAAGGTTTAAAATCTTTTTTAAAGGGGGTTTTTTTGTTTTTTTTTTCATTTTTATTTTATTTTTTTTCAAAATTTTTCCCCCATTAATTATTTTTTCTTTAGGTTTTTTTTTTGTTTTTGTTTTTTAAGGCGGGGGGGGGGATTAATAAAAAACCCATGGGAAAAAGGTCTTTTTGTGTTTTGAAAAAAATTTTAAAAAGGGGGGAAAAAAAACCAAGGGGGATAATTTTTGAAAAGCAGTTTGTGGTTTTTTTTTGGAATTGGGGGACAAAAGCTTAGTTTGGTTTAACAGTTTTTTTAAGAAATAAAGGGGGGGGTGTTAGGTAAAGGGGACTTCTCCCCCACCCCAAAAAAAAAAAAAAAAATTTGGCCCCCAAAAAAAAAAAAAAAAAACTTTTCCCAAACCAAAAAAAATTTTCCCCCCCCCAAAAAAAAAAACTTCCTTTTGCCCAATTTTTTAACCTTTTTTATTTAAAAAAACCCCCCCCAAATCATTCTATAAAAAAAACCGGCAAAAAAAAAAAAAACGCAACCCATTAAAAAAAAAGAAAAACCCCAACCAAATTAATAAAAAAAACCCAATTTTTGTTCAAAAATTTTTTTTTCCCACCCCAAAAAAAAAAAAAAACCCAAAAAGCAACAATTAAAAAAAAACAAATGGGGGGGATTTTGGTTTTTAAAAACGCCGGGAAAAAAAAAAGAAGGAAAAAAATTTGGGGTCCCCCCAAAAAAAAGGGTTTTTTATTTTCCCAACCACGGAAAAAAAAAAGGCTTTCCTGGGTAATTAATGGAAAAAAAGGTTTTAACTTTCTTCCCCTTTCTCTTTTTTTTCCTTTTCCTTTTCCCTCCGTTTGTTTTTTTGTTGTTTTGGGGAAGGAGAAGAATTTAAAAAAAAAAAAACCTTTTCATTTATTTACAAAGGAAAAAAAAAAAAGGGCTCGTTTTTTTGTTGGATTAAAAAAAAAAAAAAAAAAACCTTTTTGGGGGGGGGGAACCCATTTTTTCCTTCTTTTTTCCCGGGCGTTTAAAAAAAAAAAAAAACCAAAAATTCCCATTTTTTTTGGGTTTTAAAATGGTGGTGTTTTTTTGGTGGGGGGGAAATTTGACAATTTTGGTTATTACTGGTTTGGGTTTTTAATTTTTGTGGGGGCGGTTTTTGCCGGGGTAATTTAAAGGAATGGGGATTTTTGGGGTTTTTATAAATTAAGGTAAAAAAAAATTTTGGGGGCCAGGGGGGGGGGGGGGGGAAAAAAGTTTTTTTTTGGGGGAAAAAAATTTTTGGGGGTGGTTGGGAAAAAAAAGTTTTTTTTTGGGGGGCCCAAATTTTTTGGTGGGGAGAAAAAAGGGTCTTTTTTACTTTAACCAAAAAAAAAAACCTAAAATTCTTTAAAAAAAAACTTTGGTTTTAAACAAAACTTAAAAAAAGGCTTTGGGGGGGTCCATCAAAAAAAAACAACACTGGCTTCAAAAACCCTTTAATCTTTGTTCTAAATTCCCCAAAACCCAAAAGGGGAACTTTCCCATGGGGGTTTTTAATCTTACAAAAAAAAACAAAAAAAAAAAAGAAAAAAAAAAAAAACTAAGAAAAAAATTTAATAATTTTTTGGGAAAAAATGGAAAAAAAAAATTAAAAAAAATGAAAAAAAACAAACCCAAAAACCCCCCCTTTTAAAAAAAAAGATTTTTAACTTGTTTTTTTGCTTGAAAAACTTTATAAAAAAATTTGGGTTTGAAATTAAGAATTGTTAAAATTGTTTTAAAAAAAAAAAAACTTAAAAGGTTTGAAAACTTATTAAAAGTCCCCAAAAAAAAAAACCCAAAAATTCTTCATTTTTTTAAAAATTTAAAAAAAAAAAAAAAAAACCAAAAAAAAAAGGAAATCAGGGAACCCCCAAAAATTCTTTTATTTAAAAAATTAATTTTTTAAATTTATTTAAAATATTTTTTTTTTTAAAAATTTTAAATTTTAAAAAAATCAATTTTTTTTTTTAATTTATTTTTAAAAAATTTTAATTTTAATAACTTAAATTTTAAAAAAAAAAAAAAAAAAAAAAAAAAAATTTATTTTTTAAAATAAAAATTTTTTATAAAAAACTAAAACTAATGTAAAAATTTCCATTTTTTTTAAAAAAAAAAATTTAAAAAATTTTTAAAAAAAATAAAAAATTTTTATTTTTAAAAAAACTTAAAATTTTTTTTAAAAAATTCCAAATTTTTTTTTTTTTAATATACAAGAAAATGGGGGGAAAAAAAAAAAAAAAAAAAAAAAAAAAAAAAAAAAAAAAAAAAAAAAAAAACAAAAAAAAAAAAAACAAAAAACCAAAAAAAAAAACCCCCTTTGTTTTTTTTTAAAAAAGGGGGGACGGGGGGGGAACCCAAAAAAATTTGGGTCCCAATTCCCCTTTTTTTCCACCCCCCAAAATTTTTTTTTTTCGCCAAAAAAAAAAAAAAAATTTTTGAAATCCAAAAGTTAAAATCCAAAAAAAAAACCCCCCGGGGCCCCAAATTTTGGGGGGAAATTTATTTTAATTTCCCCCCGGCCAACAAGGGTTTTTTAGGGGGACAAAAAAAAAACCAAATTGGGTCGGTTTTTTTTTTTTTCCCCCCCATTTTTTTGCAAAAGAATGTCGGGTCCCAAATATGGGCGTCCCATTTTGTCTCATTATTAATTGATCAGTGGTATATACATTATTATTTTTTTTCCTTTCTAATCATTCCAAACGAAAAAAAAAAAACCCACCCTATTATCCCTTTCTTCTTCAATTCGACCCACACACAAAATTACATACCACATTTCGACACCCACTATCACCTGAAACCACCAATTACACACGCACCACTGTACACAATTGTTTAATTTTTGTTAAATGTTTTGTGTCAAAGGTATATTTTTGTAGGATATCCATAACAACTCGACTCATCCGTTAAACATGTTATGCATATGCATAACAACTCGATTCATCCGTTTAACATGTTATGCATATCCATAACTCACGACCTTTATCAAGTATTTAAATTAAATAATTTTTTAGAATTAATTTATATATAAGTATTTTTAGATAGATTATTGGATTTAATTTTAAATTAAATTAAATAATTTTAAATATTTTTTATTAAATAAAAGTATTTAAATTAAATAATTTTTTTAAATTAATTTATATATAAGTATTTTTAAATAGATTACTGGATTATCAATGTTATTTTCAATATTATTAAAAATATGGGACGACATTGTCGTCCCATATGTTATTTTAACGAGGTGGACAACGGTCCGCCGCGTTGCGGCGGGGCGTTGTTTCATGTCGTTGATTATTGTACGGTATTTTTTTTGTTAAGTAGAAAGTGGGTCAGGTGTTCGATACGGGGTTAAAAAGTCCAGAAAAAAAAACTGAAACAGCGTGGTTCTTGATGGCGTTTTGCGGCGGGGCTCGCTAAATATATGTTAGATAAAAGTTTAAAGTAGTTTTCGCAAGTCATTATATAGTAGGGGGTATGTTTCGTAAATAGTGTTTTGGGCTGTTTTTTAACCCATTATATAGTAGAGGGTATGTTTTGTAAATACTATTTTGGGCTTTTACCTGGGCCAAAGTGGGCTTGTTGTTGGGCCAAAAAAAAATTCGGGAACCCAAGTGACGTGACATGGCGTCATTTGACGCTGAATTAGTATATATAGTAATTGTTTTGTAAAATAAAATTGATTTATAAAGTTTCTGAATATCAAAAAAAAATATATGTTTTTACAGAATGGGACGACATTGTCTTCCCATATTGTTTGGCGGGTAAAACAAACACAGGCAGGAAGAAATTAATTCGTCGATTTTTTTTTTAAAAAAGATTTTGAATAGCAAAAATCGAATTTTTACAGAATGGGACGTTCCTGAATGAAGAAAGAGAGTGAAAGAGAAGATATCAGCGCAATAGGTACAGAGGGGAGAGAAACTGTCTTCGTTCGGTCGTCCCAAACTGTGTGGGCCAGAATTTTTTTGGTTGACCGCAAATTTTGGAGAAAATGTGTGGGACCAACGACGATATGGGACGACATATGTCGACCCAAATTTTTTGGGTGTCCCCAATTGCTTGTTTTGGTGTAGTGTGTATGGTCAAAGTGAAATGTTGAATTGTTGAATGTTGAAAATTAGACAAAGTTGAGAGAAATGTATAGTGTAATTAATACTCTTATTAAAACACC
>LBNU01002494.1:15481-43844 GCA_014162995.1 Artemisia annua
GTAAATAAAGAAAAGCGCTTCTTGGGAGGCAACCCATGTTTTGTGTGTTTTTGTGTGTTTATTTGAGTTTATTTGTTTCCGTATGTAAGTTATATTTCTTGTTATTGATTCATGCTTCAAAATAAATTGTGAAAATGCTTTATTTTGTTTTTAACTTCATCTTAACTACATATAAAGGTATTTTGCAAAAGCTAAGTGTAAGGGAAATCCAAATCAGTTTATAAAGAACGAATGAACATGAATCATAACAGCGAAATTAGCTTACATATTAGTACTTATTTGAGTCAAATGCTTGTATCGAGTCATAATGAATTTTAGCAGGAATTCCAGGAAGTAAGATCTAGTTTTTCCAGAATTTTTCCCGGAAGCTTAACATGAGAATTCTGTCAGAACTTTCTGACGGCGTCAGGATCAACTCCTGACGGCGTCAGGTTATAATTTTCTGCAATTTTTGAAAGTTTTGTATTTTTCCGGAAACCTAAAAGTTTTGTCAATTCTTTAACTTATAATCTCCAGGAATTCTGCAATATATTCATTCCACAAGCATTATATCTTATTATGTAGATTTTACCGCCGATTTTACGCGAGGTCGGCCTTTATCTTTTTCAGGTTAACAGGTTATTTTGGACAAGAAGACGTTTATTATTTCAGAAGGGAAGCTTTGAACGTTCGTCTATCTTGAAAGAAGATCTAACCATGTTATATCACTATCCACAACAAACGATTCAGGGGAGTATTTGATTTCATTCTTTCATCTTATTTACTTTTACGTCTTTTATTTGAACATTGGGGACAATGTTCGGTTTAAGTGTAAGGGGGGTAAATGAAAGCACCGTTGAGAATATACTTACGCTTGATGTTTTGCTTTGTTTGATAGTAAATTTGTAATAAAACCAAGAGAAATGTTTGTTAGGGCAATTTTAGCGCCAATTTAAAATTTTTTACAACATTTAGAAGTGAAACCTTGATCTTAATGAGCGTCTCATGGATAGGAAATTGTATGACTAGCACAAAACCGTACCACTAAAAAATTTTCCACCCCAAATATGTGAGGTTCGCCCCTAGAATTGGTAGGAAAAGCATCCATCTTTGGTGCTATGATGTGAGTACCGGTAGTATTTAGATTCTAGAACTTGCGTTAGGACCATCTCAAATCCACAAGTGAGACTACATTCGTGTAGTTAAGATTTACTACATGATAAGAGGCATTAGGATTAACCCATTGTTTTACACCCGTATATTTGTTATAATTACATTGACTTCATTGGTCAAGTAATTCTCCCACACCCTTTGCGTTGTATCCATTTTTGGTACACGATACCCCTAGTACACCCCTCCGAGCCTATCCTTTCGTTTCGACCTTTGAGCATCTTACTCAAAGTGAGAATTTGTTTACACCCCACTAAATGTACACCCAAATCGCCTTAGCCTACCTTGTATGCACCCACCTTTGGTGCATTATTGTGAAAACATTTGTTAAACCCTTAGTTAATTATCCGGTCAATTACATGGTTGCTAAGTTAAGTCATATCCTTGTACATATTGTTTTGGGACGATTGGGACTCATGGGTAAAGTACTAGTGTAATGAAGTAATGGGGAAGAACAACATTATTACCCCCATACGTGCTAAATATTTAAAAAGTACTCCAAGTTTTTCGATTATCTTAATTCGAGTCATTAGAATAGTGATTGTAAAGTTATGTAAAGATTCAAGTGTAAGGGGAATGCAAATCCCCTATGATGTATTATTTTGGATGGTAGGGCAAGAGTGTATGAAAAAAAAAATCGAAAAATCAAGAAAAATACAAAAAAAAATGAAAAAGAAAGAAGAAAAACATACGGACTACCATCCCGTTTCCTTTTATGTTCCTTTTTAGTTTTTGTTATTTCATTTTTAGACTAAGATTGAGTCGAGTCTTGACTTAAGCAACGATGTAGAGTGCATGTATTTGATCATGATAATTAACTCGCCACCACTAAAATACCCTTTATTCCAACCAAACCGTGTTATCATATCCCTACACCTTACGTTACAACCCTTTATAAAGCCCTCTTTGATAGTTTATCTTAGGTGCTTACGCCTAGTGGAGGAGTAATTGATCCTTTCCCAAGCCTATGGTAATCTATTTGCTATGACAGGTAGTGAGTGTTATTTTCCGTTTCCATTTATGAGATATAAACTTTATGACATTTGAGAGATGTGAGAATCCAAACACTATTTGTGAGGTGCTAGTGTATGATTTCCGTGCTTGTTATGATTAGGGTCTAATAACTATTTGTTGTAATTACTTTTATATTCGTGTTAAATGACCCCTAACTCATATTTTGATTGGAATAAAAGCTCATTTGCTTGAGGACAAGCAAATCTCAAGTGTAAGGGTATTTGATGAGACGAAAAGTGTTACGCTTTTAGGGGGTCATTTAAGCCCTAATTCGTATAAATGTGATCAAATATTGCCCTAAATCGTTCCTTTTGTCATTTTAGGTACTTTTGAGAGGAATTCTGGAAAACATGCATATTCGGACGTTTTTGGAGCATAAAAGTGAAGAAAACGACAAAGTCTCAAAAGATGAAGATTTACAACCTGACGGCGTCAGAAGTCACAAGGTGACGCCGTCAGAAAGCCTTGACAAAAGAGTGGAAACCAATTATCAAATGACGGGCCAGAGGAAATTTTGGATTTAACACCTGACGCCGTCAGGTGTTAGGAAAAGTAGGCCGTCAGGAGTAAAGTTAAAGAGTGACGGCCCAGAAGGATTTATAAGGTGACGGCGTCAGAAGTGGATCTAGGCCATCCGAGAAACCTAATGGCGGCGAGCTGACGGCGTCAGCCCTTATAACCTGACGCCGTCAGAGTGTAAAATCTATATATAGTTTTCTAATTTTCATTCATTAGTGTGGAACTTTGTGGAGAACTTTTAGGGCAAACCCTAAAGACGAATTTTCTGTACTTTTTAGGGTTTCCAACCCTTGGAACCCTCATGCTTAATTAAAGATAAGTCTTCACTTTAATTCAATCAATATGTCTATGTGTTGGTTGATTATCTCTTTTGCTTGTCTTTTAATTAACATGTGTAGCTAAATTCTCTAGTGTTTGCTTAGATCTAATGAAACCTAACTATTAATTATTGGTTAATTGGTGTGTGTTGTTGTTTGTTGGGATGATTGTTCCATCAATGTTAGGCTCAAGAAAACTGGCCAACCTCCTTTATGGTAACGTGCTTGAACGTCTTGGGAAACATGTAGCCAAGGCATACTAGGCTATTAAGGTAGTATTTAACGCATGAGCCACTGTTTACAACCCCTATGGTTGTGCCGTGCATGGCATAGGGCGAGATAAGAGCTCATAGAATTGGAGAGATATGTATGCCACTCCATGAGTTATTAGGAATACACCCTTCATCCACGCAAGTAACACACATATCAATTAACTGGTAAAAGATAGTTAGGGAGTAATGAAATCTAAGTAAACACAATTTTCTCCATATTGTTTTCACAACCACAATAGTTTAGATATTTATTTTATTTTAATTTGCAAAAGTAGTAAACTTGGGTTAGTTGACTAGCAACTAATTCCGCCCTTCCTCTAAAAACCGAGATTTTACTTGCTTTCTAAAAAATATAAAAATACAAAAATAATCTTCCTTCCACCTTTAGACCTATTAGATTAGCTTTTCTATCCTAACGAACACTATTCCCTGTGAGAGAACGATCAATCCCCCGTACTTACCACTATCCTATACTACATCAGTCAGGTACACTGCCTGGTGGGGTTGTAAGCCTCTTGAGATCCTTCGAGAGGTAAAACCTGTTGTAAGGTTACAAAACCACGCATAAATCCTTCACCCTTAAGGGGTCCGCCTGTCTGTTTGACAGTTTTTCAGAAACTTTGAAAAATCATATAAAATTAACTGTAACTCCGTAAAAGTCGTGCCACCCGGCGTTTTAAAGGTAATTGAGTCTACTTTCATTTAAAAATACTTACAAGTAACCATTACAAACTTAAATAAGTAAGAAAATCAAAATACTATACGGTGGTCAAAAATTTGTGTTTCGTTTTAACGTAAAACTTTTGTTTTACCTTTTCCTTCAAGTCGGGCATTCCTAGTTGATATACTATTGAAAAATTAAGTATTTATGTTTTCAAAATATTGATCTTAATTAAATTATAGAATGGGGAGGAAACTATTTTATTTTCAAATAAAATCGAGCTAAGTAAACATTGGTGTATATAATACACAAAACGACGACAAGCGTTTATGTGTTATGTGAACTTCTTTGTGATTTTATTTTGTAAATAGAGTATATTAGATAATCGTTGCTATTTGAATTTTAGCTAATTGTATATCTAAGCCTATGTGCCCTATTAGTTTATAGCTAGCTTTCTGGTTTATACTTAACTAGATCTTATGCTAGATTTCTTGCGTTAAGATTGTTATAATATGTTTGCATTGCATATAGGTATAGATGGCTTAATGTTACTCAAACATCTTGTAAATGAGTTAAATTTAGTCACCTAAATATTTCAAACAATTTAATCTATTCTCAACAACATACTTAAACACTTTCAACAAATTACCTTGTTTTACCTTAGGTTGTTTAAATAAGAGAAATTGAATCATTTTAAAACATTAGTAGTTATATAAAAGAAAAAGTATTTTCAAAATCTAAGTGTGTTCATTATACGTAACAACGAATAGCTTTTCACATAAACAAGACATATAACAATCATGTAGTAATAAGTCAACTTTCAATCACTCACTAACCTCACTCGTAAATAATCTTAGGATTAATGGAACACAATATCAAAATGTCTATCTATTTTAAATGAGTGTTCGTGATGATCAAGAAAGATCTTGATATTATATCAATTTATTATTCAAATTATAGTTGATATATTTATCAAATCTAATTGATATGTTTTTGAGTGTGGACAAGAAATTGGATTGTTATTTGTTTAGTTTCAAGATTATATCAAATTACAACAAAGGATATAGTCTTGAATCTACATACTCAATCACACTCGATTGATATGAAAATAACAAAATCCTTTTCCAAGATGATAAGAATATGCATCGGATTATAACTCACACTTGTGAATATGATGTCATATTGAGTCTACTTGTTCAATAGTTGTGTTCAAAATATTTAGCAAATATATGCATAAAATACACAATGAAGTAGGATTGACAACTTGGATGTTTCGTCCGAAATATTCAAGAAATTTACATTGTAGTACAATGGATAAATGTGTCATCTTTGCTCACATTAAATCATCAATCCAAGCTAAAATACATATTTAAGAGTAATACACACTATATATTCTATGAATTTTATTTTCTTTGTAGCATGAATGGTTGTGTTACAAGATAATACATTACACATTCCTTTTTGAAATAATATAAGTTATTAGAATTGAAAAATAACTTGTCACAATGCATACACAAGTAAAATTCATCTTTTCAAATACTAGTTAAATTATGGTATATAACATTGGCAAAAATCAAAGAAAATAATATTTGTTTAAGAATATATAAGTGTCTAGTTTTAATATCATTTGAGAATCACAAACTCATTTAAGATAAATAATCTTAATGAGATTCATTTCACAAGATATGCTAAGGAGCATTCTTCAATCAAGCACATTTATTAAATCAAGTAATATGCCATTAAAACCAAACAACCGATAAATCATAAACAAAAGATGAAAACATTTTGTTTACTCTTATCTAAACATTCAACACGTCTCTATTAGGATCATGAGTAAATATATCATCTAGATTTATCTTCATAAAAACATGATGTTTGAGTCACTTAAGCCAAGTATTATTGAACCAAACAAACTTCATATTTGGTGCCCTTCGTTAGGTAAATTTAGGAACTCAATTTCTTCTAAAAGGAGAATGAATACTGGAGAATCTATTGACTAGAAATTCAATTGAACCTAACGGTTGAATTGCTTCTATGTGACAAGTTGGGTGTGTGTAACCCATAAAAATGGTCGTGCTTAGCCTGAATTGAGCACCACTAGTAATAGTCTCATACTCATTCTCCGACTTGATTAAATTGTTTTTCCTAAATATAACTAACGCTAGTTTACATTTATGAACTTTGATTATCAGTATAGTCTTCATTCCTAAATTTATGGCATCTTGCATATATGAAATTTCAAGATGTTTATTTGCTCTTTTGTGATTTGATTGTATGCCTTCGTAATTATTTGCTTAGTTATTGAATGCATGTTTATTATAATAGTTATTGTCTTTCTATAACTATTTTGATATGATATAGTTTTGTACTTATGATACATGCCTAAATGCCTTTACATGCTTGACTCTATATGTCTCATCCTTCTAGGCATATATTTCTTGCCTTTAGATCTTACACCCTTATTTCATGAGAACCTTAGTGTCACAATCCGATAGGCCATTATAGTCTCAAAAGTTTCTTAAGTGTCCTAGAGTCTTCATGCATACTCACTTCCTTATTCATCATCTTGTTCCCTTCCAAACAATCCACTCCTTTGTCAAGAGATAGTTAGATAGTAATCTAATACCTCTAATGTGACAACTTAAATATTTCATCCGAAATGTTTAAGTATTTTTAATTAGCGAAATGCAAATTAAAAAGTCACTCATCGTCCATGTATCTTGAGTCATGACTCTATTATAATATAGATGTCAAACATCTTCCATCCATCTCTTCCGCTATCATCTTTAGGAAAACCTCATAACTCATTTTATGATTGTTCTTTAAACATTCATAATACTCGAGAAAAGCTACATAACTTCATGGATGAAGTTCATTGTATGCTATCCTTCATCCTTCGTGTCATTGTCAAGCTTATCACTTTCGTATTGATTCGTCTTTATTTTTTTCACTTTACATCCGGATGAGCATGAACCTTAACCCACATCACACCACTTACATATATCCTTCTACCTTAAACCTAAACCCACATCACACCACTTACATATATCCTTTTACCTTAAACCTAAACCCACATCACACCACTTACATATATCCTTCTACCTTAAACCTAAACCCACATCACACCACCAAACTCTCCAACATTCTTACTTCCAAGAATATACCTCCATTTACCCGCAATCAACCTCTTCCTTGTCAAAATTTCCACCACCAATGTGAAATGAAAAACCGAGTCATCCTTTACACTACCAATCTCGAGTCATCCACCATTTCCATGCCCTCAAAGAAACCAAAAGTGTCACCACCACCTCCAACCCAAGAAATTCATTCCATGAATATCGCTATTTCACTCTCACCCATTTTCACCAATAACTCCACCTAGTCATCTTCACAAGAAGATTCAACCATGTAACCATCTCCTACATTCTACTAAATGTGTTGTCACCACTACAACTTAATCCATAAAGATCAAACCATCTATCATGATACATAAACCTATGTTCACCCTTGTGTCGCTCTTTGAATCAAAGGGCAATCGTCATATCCATACACTCATAAACATGTTTGTCCATGTCATCAAAAGTCAAGTAAATTTCATTATGAAATGCGTCTTTTCCACTTTCTAACAAGTGAAGAACACAAAGAAAATATCAAAGCTTCAAGTGTTGTCGAGTCATCACCACCTCATCCAAGTGAATTTCATTATGAAATGCGTCTTTTCCACTATCTAACAAGTGAAGAATACAAAGAAGATATCCAGGCTTCAAGTGTTGTCGAGTCATCACCACCTCATCCAAGTGAATTTCATTACGAAATGCGTCTTTTCCACTTTCTATCAAGTGAAGAACACAAAGAAGAAATCCAAGCGTCAAGTGTTGTCGAGTCATTGCCACCTCATTTCACATATCCACCTTCGGTCGTCAACCAACAAAACACCCAAAAAAAATCCCATGATTCCCAATCATTCTCCTTTGTCAAACGATATATTAATCTAAACCATCATTGTCAACCCTTTGTCATCACCTTCCCTTTTCCATTCATGCTCATCCTTCCTCATTAATTCTATGAACGTATCATTCTCATCTTCATTTTGGCGTCTTTCATCAAAATATGTCGGTCGAATCCCTGTATTAGGTCCTAATCATTGTCACGTCTTAAGCATTGGTCATGTTACTTTTTTTTTGGTAATTTAGGTTGTTATTTTTAAAAACAATAATTGCATGTGTCATACTCTTAGTCCATATACCTTAGACATCCATATCTTGCTCCCCAATAAGTGTCATACATATATCTATCATCATCATTATGTATATGTGCATTCTTTTTCTACTAACTCTGTTTTGTAGGATTATTTTTTCGCTCAATTCTTTGGTAGCCAAAACTAGTTTTGAGCATACACCAAGGGGGAGTATACACCAAGGGGGAGCATTGGCGATAGTCAAGGCTTCACTCACGATGATGCAAGCTCGCCTTATACATTCTATCTCAAGTATTGAAGTGTAGTAGAAGTCTCGTCTAGGAGTCCACCTTTTTGCTTCGACAAAAGGGGGAGAAGAAGTGTAAACAAGTAACTTATACATTTTACTATGAGTTATAGTTTACATAGTTTGTCATCATCAAAAAGGGGGAGATTGTTGGAATAAATATTACGATATTTATATTACGATATCTAATCTAAACATCCTCTTCATGTTTTGATGATGACAAAGATGTAAGTTACAACACATAACGTAAAGTGTTTAAGTTACTTGTGATCACAAATCATCTATGCATTCATACGTCAACGTCTCTCGACATCTCAACGTCTCGAGTATGCTTCAACAATCACTTAAGGTATGTATAAACAAATGTCTAATACATTTTATGATCAAAGGGATTTTTATTTAGACATTACAAATTTTATAAAATGTTATAAACATTTTATATATTTTAGAAAAACACTTTTGGTAATTAAAGGAAAATGTTTTAATTAAAAGAAAATGTTACAAAATGTTATAAACATATTATATAAACACTTTTGGTAATTAAAGGAAAATGTTTAATTCAAAATAAATATATGAATTCAAATTTTTAACCAAAAACAGTTAAAATTTCACTAGATAAACCTTCCCCAGAAAAAGACAAGAAAACTGCCGTTTTCGTCTGGGCGGCCCCCTTAATTATAAGGGCAGCCCCCTTAATTTTAAGGGGGCCGGCACCTATTTAAGGGGGCCAGCACGCTCCTCTTGTCAGAAATGATTCCCTATAAATATTGGTTCATTTTTGCAATTTTTCCCAACCCTTTGCGCTAAAATTTTCAGTCCCAATCCTTTCCAAACATCTTTCTAAATCCTTTGATCATAAGATTATAAGTCTTTGTTTTCAAGTGATCCAATCCTTCACCACTCAAAGTGCAAGAGCAGAATCCTCCCTATCATAAAGCCAAAGATATATTTGAGTCTAGTTAGTGTTGATGTGAAGTTGTGAGTTATGTATGTATATGTAATAAGTAGATCAAGATGATCTTACTTAGTAGTGAGTCAATCAGTGAGTAAGAAGTAGTGGGAAGAAGTAGTAGTGTGGAAAAGTCATTTAGTTATGAAGATGTAGGTGTGTGAATAAGTAGTGGAGTATAGAAGAAGTTGTGAAGTAGTGAAGAAGTCGTGAAGTTGTGAAGTCATGAAGAAGTCGTGAAGTCATGTAGAAGTTGTGTAGTGATCGAAGTCATGTCGTGAGATTGGTTCTAGCTACAATTAGAACCCGACATTTAGCTTAGTGTCGTTAATTGGTGTAAGCAAAAGTTGTGTAAGGTTTTCTCCACCAAAAAGGGAGCTTGTTGAGTAGTGAAGAAAACTCTCGAGTAGGTGACTCGGGGAGTGGAGTAGGGCAAGGAAGGTGTCCTTGTAGCCGAACCACTATAAATCATCGTGTCCAGTTTGCATCTTCTTTCTCTTATCTCTTTACATTTATTCTTGCATTTATCGCTTTATATCTATGCTTGCATATATGTGTTGGTTGTTGCTTATATTGTTTTGATGTTGAATGTGTGATAGATAAAAGTTATATTGTTATAGGATGAATAATTATATGATATGGTCTAATGGACTTAGATGCATTATTCACACTTCTCATGTTGAGTTTAACTTAATCGATAATTTGATACAAACCGTTTTAAGATTTTAATAAGGAAAACTCTAATTGAAGATTTTGAAACAAACATTTTATAAAACGAAAAAGAGGTAAAACTATTCAACCCCCCCCCCCTTCTAGTTTTCCACACTTTTGACGTCCATTTGAAAGAGTTTAAAATTGTGTGCACATGCATATGCAAGTAAAATTCTAATTGACTCGAGCCTAGCAACCGGAGCAAAGTTTCATCGTAGTCTATGCCTTCTTGTTGATTATAACCTTGTGCTACTAGCCTAGCTTTGTTTCTAGTCACTATACCATTTTCATCCATTTTATTACGAATGACCTATTTTGTTCCAATAATTGTTTGACTCTTTGGTTGAGGAACTAATGTCCAAACATCATTCCTAACAAATTGGTCTAATTCTTCTTGCAAGGCTATTACCCATGACTCATCTTTTATTGCTTCATTTATGTTTTTCGGTTCAGTGGTTGACACGAAACAAAAGAAGTTGCTATCATTTTGAACTTTTGATCTTAGTGTTCTTTCGTTAATGTTTCCTATGACACTATCTAATGGATGACTTTTAGATTCTTTGACATTGACAATTTCTTTGTTTAATAGTTCATCTTCCTTGTCATTATCTAAGATCTATTGACTTTCTATTACTTGACTTTCAACTAAGTCATCATCTACCAAAGGTGATGTCTTAGAGGGAGGTGGACTCTCGTCAAATGTTACGTTCAACGATTCCTCGACTCTTAAGGTTTCTTTGTTTAAAACAATGTAAGCTTTACTACTTTGTGAATATCCAAAAAACACACCTTCATAAGACTTTGGATCAAATTTGGTGAGATAATCTTTTGTGTTAAAAATAAAACATTTACTCCCAAATACTCTAAAATATCCTAGTGTAGGCCTTTTACCTTTATAGAGTTCGTATGGAGTTTTGTTTAAAAATGGTCTTATTAAGACACGATTTAAAATATAAGTTGATGTGTCAACGGCGTTACACCAAAACTTTTGTGGAATATTTTGTTCATTAAGCATTGTTCTACTCATCTCTTGAAGTGTTCGGTTTTTACGTTCCACTACACCATTAGATTGAGGGGTACGTGGAGCCGAAAAGTTATGAGTTATACTATTTTTATCACAAAAGTCTCCAAATTGAAATTCATTATCAAATTCACGACCGTGATCCGTTCTAATAGACACAATGCAAGTTCCTACTTGATTTTGAATTTTCTTACTTAAAATTTCAAATTGATCAAAAGCTTCTTTTTACTTTTCAAAAATTTTGTCCAAGTATATCTTGAATAATCATCCACTATTACCAAAGTATAGAAGTTACCTCGATCCATAACTTTGTATAGCGGATGGACCGAACAAATCCATATGTAAAAGATCTAGACACCTAGATGTAGACACCATGTTTTTAGCCTTATGGCTACTATGGACTTGTTTACCAACTTTGCAAGCATCACAAAAGTGTTGGTCATATTTCAACTTGGGTAGGTTTCGAACTAGGTCTTTGGAGGAGAGGTTTTGGATAAGTCTCATGTTAGCGTGTCCTAAACGTCTATGCCATAAAGTTGAAGATTCATCTAAACAGGTGAGACAAAGTTTGTCTCTAGATGATTGATCCATCTTCATAACATACACATTGTTCTTAAGAACACCTTTGGCTATGGTTATGCCGTCTTTAAGTATTTTACTTCCATTTTCACTAAAAAGGACGTTATACTTTTTGCGGCAAAGTTGACTAATACTAAGGAGATTAAAACCTAGATTATCAACATGAGCAACATCATCTATAGAAAGGGAGTTGTTAGAGATTGTACCTTTTCCGACTATTTTGCATTTAGCTTTGCTACCAAAAGTGACATTACCTCCATCACATTTTTGATATGTTGAAAAGAGGCTTTTGTTACCCGTCATATGCCTTGAGCAACCACTATCTTTGATCCATTCATCCGCTTCCAAATTAACTTTGAAGCACACCTCATTTGAGTCATGAGCCATGAGAGCAATTTCGTCATTCTTTGGCTCCTCGTCATCTTGTTCATAATCACTCCAAGTACCACTTACAAAAGCTTGTTGAGATTTACTTTTTGGTGGTTTTGGACATTCTCCTATGAGATGACTTGTGTCTCCACACCTAAAGCATTTCCTTTCAACCTTTCCTTTCTTGTCATCACGATCTTTTCGGAAGGTTTTCTTGTCATCTTTAGGTTGCCTTACAAACTTCCCTTGTCTACGAAAGAACTTCTTGAAATCTCTAACGGCCATCGCGTATTCTCCATCATCACTATCCGAACTAGATTCTTCATCATCACTTGATTGAACTCTAGCCTTCAAGGCAATGGACTTGACTTTTTCTTTCTTGCCCTTGACTATTTCCGAATCTTTTTCCATGACCATTTCATGAACTTTGAGGTTACCAATTAGCTCTCAAGTGACATGCTTGAAAGATCCTTGGATTCTTCAATTGCCGTCACTTTTGCTCTCCATTTCGGATGGAGTGCTCTAAGAAATTTCCTGACAAACTTCTTGCTACAAAAAGATTCGTCAAGTGCTTTAAGTGAAGTAATAATAGTGTTAAACCTAGCAAATGCACAATCAATAGTTTCATCTTCGGGAATAGAAAATTGTTCATATTGTTGAATGAGAAGATCAATTTTGTTATCCTTAACTTGTGAGTTTCCTTGATGAGTTACTATTAAAGATTGCCAAATTTCTTTAGCGGTTTTACACATAAATACTCTTTCATATTCTTTCTTAGGTAAAGCATTGTAAAGCATCATTTTCGCTTCATTATTTTTAGCAATCAATTTCTTTTGATCTTCATTATGTTTAGTAATTGAGCTATCCTCATCTTTACTATTTTAATTGTCTTTAAAAGTGGGTATATTATCGCCATCAATGATTATATACCATAGATCTATATCTTTAGATTTTACGTAAGTTTCAAATCGGTTTTTCCAATATATAAAACCATTTGCTTCAAAAAGTGGTGGTCTTTGCATAGATTGCCCTTCTTTGTAATTTTCAAAATCCATGGATCGTTTCAAGTTTTAAAACAAAATATATTTTAAAAGCTTGAGTAACGTAGCTCTTGATGCTAATTGTGGAAAACTAGGAGGGGGGGTTGAATAGTTTACCGGTTTTCGTTTAATTATCTTTTGAAACTTTACTTGTAATCAAAGATCTAAACTAAAGACAATATGTAATATGCAAAGATAAAGAAAGAAACGATCAAACTACAACACGAGTGTTTATCGTGGTTCGGCTACAAGGACTCTTTTTCCTTGCCCTACTCCACGCCCCGAGTATCCAACTCGAGAGTTTCTTTCACTAGTCAACAAGCTCCTTTCACCGCGGGAGAAAACCTTACACGTTGCTTACACAAGATTTCCGACACAAAGCTAGATGTCGAGTTCTTTTACAAGGGTACAACCACTCCCGTCACACTATGTATTTTAAGGCCTAAAATACTAACCGATCACAACTTGAATAAACACAATCAAATGAAGTATAAAATACACGAAGTCTATACAATCCTAAGCTAACAAGTCTTGCAACGTTGTGTTGAATACTTGTAACTTTGATATGAACTTGTGAACTTCTTTTGCTACAAGAGAGCTTCACACAAAATGAAAATGTTAATGGGTTAGATGAATGATGTATGTGTAAACATGTAATGAGAAGTGATAGAGATTTTCTTGCAGGTAACTTGGTATTTATACCCAAACCAACCAGACCTCTGGCGGAACCGGCGGAACCAAAACAGGGGTTCCGCCCTTGTATCTCCGGGTTCCGCCAGGTCTGACAGTCAAGCCTTACAAGAAATCTTTCCATATCTAGCAAGGTCACATCAAGTTAATTCTAGTCAAACACACATTGAATTAACTTGGAATCCTTCCAAAATGTGTAAGAGGACTTATGGAAAGTCAAACACACAATCTTTCCATAAATGCACATGATGTGTTGTAACACTTTCTTTATTAAGAAATATTAAAGTGTTATGTCTACTATGAAATGTAAAAAGTAAATGTAAATGTAGCAAATGAAGTCTAGTTATGCAAGACTTAAACTATAATCATGTTTTACTTAAAACTAAAGTTTACACTTTGTCGTTAACAAAACTTAGCAAAGATCGTAAATTATAAATAACGTTTTTAGGCGATATTTGTATTAACATTTTGATTTAACTATCATTTTATAAATGGTGAACTGCTTTCTTGTTACCCCGTCAGTTATTTTACAAATAGTTAGCAAGACGATTTCATAAAGCATTTTACTGCCTTGCTACGATATTATGAAATCAAACTGAAAAATCAAAATTTTGACCTTCCTACAATTTTATAAACAATGGGTTATTTTCCTATTATCCTATAAGCCGTTTCACAAGTTCTTTTGACGATTGCTATTCTGTTGCTATATCATAAACTAGACCTCGGAAGCGAATCCCAACCTCTACCTAAGCATTTGTTGATAATCCCACTTAACGTGATCACCTCCTGCTAGTTAGCAAAATGAAAAGTATGGACAACCTTGCTCGTCTATACGCAAAACAGATCATTGTACGTAGTAAAGTGCCGATTTCTATTTTTTCAGATCGAGACAGTCGTCTCACACCCACATTTTTGTCAACCACTTCCTAAGGGCCATGAAAACAGATCTGGAAATGAATATTGTGTATCGTTTCCAGGCTGATGGCTGAAGTGAAGAAACCATTCAAACATTGGAGAACATATTTCGTATCTACTTAATCGACTTTGGCAATAGTTGGGATAGACACCTCCTGTTGGTCAAATTCTCTCTTACCTACTATTTCAGTATTTCAACGGCACTACAAAAGACCCTCTATGGTCGCAAGTGCCGATCGCCGACTTGTTGGATAAAGATGGAGATACCCAACTTACTGACCTTGAATCTGTTCGTAAATCTACCAAGAAGATCGTTCGAAGGCGAAACGGAGATGCAAGCTACTCGTGAATGATTAGAAACCCTGGTGATGTAAACCTCTTGAATCCTCGGATAAAGCCTAGGTTGAGCTTAAAGATTCACCATGAGAATTGTGAAGCATTTGGTAAACGTTAAAAGCCTAATCTTCGCTATGTCCATCCCTTCGAACCCTTGCTAGAGTCAGTCCGAAAACTCACCGACTCAAGCTACCGTCAGAATTCAGCTATGTGTATAGCCTAAGCGATGACTTGCTGATGAGACAATTGTTTTCCTCATGAAAAGATCCATATTGACGAATATTTAAACCTTGTTGAGAGACTTATCGAAATCATAAATCCTCGCTGTATCAATCCTTTCAGATCCTTGCTAGGGTCAGACTGGTAGCTCACAGATTTGAGCTACCGTTGGAACTCCGTTGCATTCCCAATATTTCACATCCGAAATCCGAAGAAACGACTCGCCAATAAGACAGTTGTTAGTCCTCTTGGAGAAATTCAGATCTTATAACATTCAAACCTTGTGGACCTACTGGAATCTTGAACCTTGGAATCGGACGACTTTCGTAGAGTCGCATCCCTATCAACAAAGATCGTCGAAACTCGCTAAAAGATTCTGAATTCATGCAAGAAACATGAAGATGAATCCTCGAGCATGTATGCTCATTCCTTTTCAACCTTAACGGGTAACTAGAATTGAATCGTGAGGACGCAATTCCTTTTAAGGAGCTGGAATCTTGAACCTTGGAATCGGACGACTTTCGTAGAGTCGCATCCCTATCAACAAAGATCGTCGAAACTCGCTAAAAGATTCTGAATTCATGCAAGAAACATGAAGATGAATCCTCGAGCATGTATGCTCATTCCTTTTCAACCATAACGGGTAACTAGAATTGAATCGTGAGGACGCAATTCCTTTTAAGGAGGTGAGGCTGTGACAACCCGCAAATTTCCCTACATGTCCTATACGGAGAAACAATCATTTATTTTGAGTTTGGTATTATTCGTAAGAAGCTAGGCATGTTTATATTCATTTTTATCGGAAATTATATTCTGAGCGCAATAATGTAACTCTCATGCCTTGAATAGGCCAGTTGCTAGCCTAAATGAGCCCCGACTCACTAAACTCCTAAAGATAGCAAAAATTACATATATGGTCCCTTCAGTTAACTCTCCTCGCTGCCCCTTTACTATGAAATAATTACAACATAGTCCTTGTGAAATATTAACCCTAAACCTTCCCTATAAAAACCCAATTATAACACCCACCCTCAATCTCATCTTCTCCGGCCACATCCGACCATTTTTCGGCCACACCGCCGGCAACCAAGTCTCACCGCCACCATCACCTTGTTAATCCCACTCTCCCCATCACATAGATATAAACCACGCGCCTCCAAGCTCTCTATAACACCTCTATTGACAACGAATCAGTCACGAATCATCACCACCACCTCACAATCGCCACCTTCATCTTCAGGTTTTGGTCAAGTTCGAAGGGAGACAAGATTCGTGGATGTTCTCGAGTGGTCTTGGGTTTGTTTTGGTCCGTTTGGTTCGTGGTCGCCACCAGTCGCAACGCCGTCAACACCATCCTCCACCGTCGTATCTCTCTTATCCTTTCTCGGCTTGGTAACCGTGAAATCCGTCTATCTCTTTGATTCTTTTGTTTATAAATAGAATATGAATTAGTGTGTTATTGTTTTCGTGGATCTAAAAAGAAAATCGGATATACTTATTTTGTGAAAGGAAACTGAGTACAGATCATATGATATGGATTTCATGGATTAAACTTATTATGAAAACAATTTTACAGAATTTTTGTGGATTTAAAAGATGGATTAAAGGTCGTTTAGTTATATATACCCGGATTAAAACATGTTTTTGATTTGTTTCATGTGGTAAGGAAAGCAAATGGTGTTTGTTCATTTTCAGCATGATAGAAACCCACTTAGGGTGCATATGTTTATTATGGTGTATGTCCATTTTATTCTGTTTCAGTTTAACTACCATAACTAAGGGTATGTTGGCTTGTTTTGTTGTCTCGGCTCAATCCCACATAGGGGTGTCGAGAGCCTGTTTGGCCTCGGTTGACCACGGAACACCAAGGGGTGTTGTGGTCGAATACTTGTCTACAAGTTGTCATGTTTTGCATTTCATATTGAGTTGGTGTTCATGCTTGTACACAGATTTGCGTTTTGTATGGTTGTGTACATGGGCCGAAGCCCACTAAGGGGTGTTGTTTGCTAACCGGGCTCATAAGCCGAACTTCTAAATAAGAGTGTGCTTAGTTAAAAATGTGATTAGTGTGTTTTACTTAATTGGACTAAATATAAATAACTTGTAGTAACATTGAAATATTTGACTAAGGTGTCTTATTTGTTTGCTTGGATCATTGGTACGTTTCGGACTATATTTGGGATATATAACTTGGATATGGATAATTCGGATAGTGACTATTGAAATGGAAGTTGAAAATACACAAGCATTTGGGAAATTATTGGACGATTCATTATTGATTTATTGGACATTGGACGTTGGACAATATGGACTTATTGGACTTGAAACGTATACAATATATTAGACTCATAACGAATTTAATATATTTGATTCGCAGAGAATACACAATAAGTAAATAATGTCTAATAATCAACGAATACATTTTATAACTTTCTATTAAACTATCGGGAAATATTGTTTTGGAGAATTGAGTTTATTTAAAGTCTCCTGACTTGGGGAGGTTGTATAAATAGACGCGTCATGCCGAAATTTATAAAACTTTCTAAACTTTCGCTTTTATTTCTAATCCTTATAAGATTATTCTTATAAAACCCGACAAAGAATTTAAAATGAATAGTTTTATTTAATTCTTAAAACCCTTCATATTTGAATTATTAACTTGTGATTTGCTTATAAAACTTATTGGACTATTCTAAACTATTTGGGAATGTGGGGAAAATGCCGAAGCTACCAACCAACCTATTTTATTGTATATAATTAGTGTTGTCATCTTTCTAGGATTTTCTTTAGTTGAGTTCTTGTCAGTATTTCTTGACCTTGTCAAGATCTTTTCTTTTTGGCATGAGCTTAGTCAGTATCTATCGACTATGTCGATATCTCTTCCTCTTTGGCATGAGTTGTATGTTGATGTCTTTATCATTTTCGCTTGAGTTGCATCTTGAGTCTATGTCTTCTTACCACACCACACGAAACATAAAGCTTTCTTATGAAATTATTGATACTAAACTTTTCACAAGTAATGACATGAATAATCCACGAAAACTAAGACACACTATCTCTGGTAGACTCCCTTATTATGAGCTATATTCTGAGTTAATCGTATGCATATTAGTTGACGCCATTTCTGTACCTTTGTACTCGACGTACCTATCTCCTGGATATCGTTATGATTAGCTCTAGATGCCAGTTGTATCAATCGTGATCTTTGCATTGTTGTGGCTAAGGTGAGTTCATAGCCCCACTTTTACTCATTTTACTGTTTTACTGAAATATTGGGGTGAGAAACATGCAAAACATTTTATGGACCTTAATATCATTTATGTTTTTATCAAACTATTATGTAGAATGAGCCTAAGTCATAGAATCCCATTCATGCCCACTTTCATGCACCGTCAATTCCTGCGGGGAAGCGTGAATGCCATAAATAGATCTATTGGAGTGACTCACCTGTTCGGTTTGGCCAAGAAGACCAAACGCGAGCGTATAACGTGTCGAAACACGAGCGTATAACATGTCGAAACGCGAGCATATAGCATGCACATTAGTCAAGCTTCGGTTGCATGAACTTAGTGCTGACGTAATAGACATCATTTTTGTGTGAACACTACAAGTGTCTAAGGTCCAACTCATTGCTTTACATTTAAACCTATGGACTCACCAGCGTAAGCTGACTTTTAGCATGTTTTCTCAGGTATAAGGCGATAGCTCACTATTGGGAGGCGCTTGGCAAGGGGCATGGTCATAGGCGACTCTGATGAACATTTGGAACTACTTCAATTATTTTATGGGCCTATTTCCGCACTATTCTTATATCATGTAAACTATATGCTTTACATAACAACTTTTATTCTAAATATATGAAATAAAAACCATTCTTTGTACCTTGTGTTGTGATACCAATTTAGTAGCACCCCAATGCATGTATGCTTCCGCTGGACCTGATTTTTGAGGGTGTTACACTAAGCGACCCATTTGACTAGAAGTCAACCATATCCCTTAGGGTGGATGAATGACTCACACATCCTTTTTAGGGTTTGTGTTCTGTCTTTTTTCATTAATTACCCTCTAACATTCATCTCAGATGAATAATAGACTTTTGGTAATTACCGTTTAAACCCTAAATGAAAATATTTCTGTATTTTCATTTCTAATTCATTTCATAAGTGATGTGCTCTAGGTGTTTACAAGTTTTAAATTTATAAACACGCTTATCCGATTAACTATTTAACACATACGAGCAAGTATACTCGTTTATTATAGTAAAGGTGGGTAAGTCGAGGTCGTCCCAAGGGATTTAGTAATTAATGTATGGGATAATTACTAAAATGGCCAAGTTGCCCAATCGTTGTGCATTTTTGACCTTAGAAAAAAAATTCCGCTTTTGACCAGTTGCCCAACGCAACTTTTAAGGGGGACACGTGTTGATTTTCTGGGGCGACATATGGCGATTTTTTGGGCAACTTTGTCAAATTTTGGGCAACCTTGGACATTTGGAATCCCATGGGCGCGACACGTGTCCCCCCCCCCCTTAAAAGTTGCGTTGGGCAACTGGTCAAAAGCGGAATTTTTTGTATGGTCAAAAATGCCCAACGATTGGGCAACTTAGCCATTTTAGTAATTATCCCTTAATGTATTACGTAACTTGTTTGTGCAAAAAGGGTTGTCAATCCTAATTGAGTAAAAATTCAAAATTTATAAGTAACCAAATTAACTAAAACATATACTTGTGTGTAATACCACAATCAATCATTTGGAGTATTCCTATTGATGCGCGTGATGTGTCGTTGCGGTTTAGCAGTGTTAATGCCTACTCAAGTTTTACATTTATATTTAGCCGACTTATCAATAACACACACACACTTAACGAGCAGTGTACCCGGTCAGTTTGTATATAATGGTAAGCAGAGTGTCGATTACTAAGAGTGGAACGTATTATCTAGTTATCTTAATCAGTATTTTAATATCTAAGTTAGTTTTACAGTCTAATCTAACGAAAGGGGGTTCAGCCTGAGAGACTAGCACAATTTGGTTATTAATTAAACAGTAAATTAAACTAATGAGCACGAATCAGCGAATAGCATACACGTACACAGATAGATAATAGAGACAATAAGAAGACCTGTCCTGATAATTAAGCAGCTTGTCACTTGTTTTATTGCTATTTTTATATGAAGTGTATATAGTTAAACCTTTCTCGTTGGTTTCATTATATCGGCGAGTAAACCCTTAATGATTACTTATGAATATCCTACTTATCCAAAGACATCGGATTAAATAGGCGAGGAAGGGGTATGGCAGCCCAAGCAGTGCTCAGCTAGACACAGAGGTAATCAATGCACTAATACAAATTCACCAAAGACATCAAACATATAAACTTTAATTGATGGGAAAGCAATTTTACGGCGGGCATTTGATTTTGCGTACTCACAAACTACCGGCCATCTATCCTGATGAGTTAAAGCTTACTATTACAATAAACCAAAACTACTTAATGAATTGAATACATGCAGGACCTTCTTACAGCTTTAATATCTTTGTTTGGGGTGTTTCTTGTGTTGCTTGTTCGTCTGAATTCGACTCCTTAGGGTTATGGTGCACACAAAATTCGTCTAGGTCTTTGGGTATTTATAGTTTCTGTCTGAGGGTTTGATGCGGTGCATGTAATGAGCAGATGCGGCGCATTCACTTAACTTCGTGTGGGGTCCAAGCTTATTATATTCTGGAATATTCGTACACCGCCTTAAGATGCGGCGTAACTTGAATCTTTATACGGCGCATGTCCTTCAGTTGTCTTGGATTGTTTCTGGTGAAGTCTTGATGGTGATACGACGTATGTCAATTGTGTGATGCGGCGTATCTGGAGTAGAACGAGCTTGATCTTCTTCTTTGACCAAAGTTTCATATGCGGCGCATGGTATAATTCCATGCGGCGCATTCTTTAAAGTCAGGCAATGGTCTTCAAATTCATCTAAGTATGATATTGCGGCGTATCTGTTGAGTGAGATACGGCGCATCTTCTGGGTTTCAGTAGACTTTTGACATCTTGCTCATTTTGCTCCATAATCAGTCCAAAATCGCCAAGTTTCACCTTTTACCTGTTTTTACCTGAGAATCACTAAAGTAAACATTAAAGCACCGATTCTCATACATAATAAAGTAAAACAAGTTAAATAAATAGGATAAATAATGATGATAAAATGTACTTATTTGAGTTCATCACCTATTAAGCTTGGTGTAAACTTGTTATGATGCACAACTTTTATATGAATGACTAACAATCAATGGTGTTTATCATGTAAAATAATTACTAGAATTCAATCACCTAATTACTTCCTTTCGGCCTAATATAACTAGTATGACAATTCTATTAACACAATGTTGTTTGAAAAGCAATTCTTTCCTCATGAATTCTTACGAATCCTTTCGGCCTAATTTCGTGATGGAATCTTCTCAAATCCATTTTAAAGAGTAAACATGATGCTTGTCACACATCATATCCCATACTAATTCATGCACTAACTTTTTGGAATAAAAACATTTAGAAAACCCTTTCGGCCAATATTCCCCAAGATGTTTTTATCAACAAATTAAGCAAGATTAGATATTATCCCAACCAACTCATAAAATAAGAAGTGTTCTCATGCATCACATTTTTAAAGAATAGAATACTCCATGACCAATTACATCATACACACAAGTATATACCAAATTACTCCATAACAATCATATCAAAACACAAGTAGTAAACAAAACTTTCCTTAAACTCTAAGTAACAATAATTCATTGTAAATAAACAAGATGTACCTAGCTTGAGAATTACAAGAACTAGAATTGTGGAACTATAGCAACCACGCTCCTCCAATCGCTTACTATGACAAATAAACAACTCCACACTCGAACCAAACTATTGAGACTCTAACTCAAAGTTTCCTGGACGTTTCTACTATTCTAGTAACCTTTCGGGCAATAATATTAATGTAGTAAGGATTTGGTGTAAGCCTTTACTAAGATTTAGAACGGTACACTTTGTATCTAGCCTTGGTACTAATTTATAGCACTTAGGACACTTAATCTCCAAGGTAAAACGTCCTCTAGGAGTTATTAGCTAGAAATGATCAGCCACCAATGATAATGAGGAGTAAATCCTCCAATAAATGCAACTTTGTAACTACAGTCCACTCCCATCTGATCAGTATTGAATCCATCTGATCGGATGGGTTCTTTTGCCTCATCCATCCGAATCGGATGCGGGTTGCATCCGATCGGATGGATGCTACCTGTACTCACACTTTTGACTTTTCTTGGTAATTTCTTGTCGCATGCTTTCTCCTCCATTTTGGTACTGATTTCTCCCATAGAACTTGATATTTCCTTGATATATAAACGTAGCAATCTTGAATCAATCAAATCCTTGAGTCTTTGTGTGGTTCTTCACTTGTTTCCTTCTCGAAAATCTCCAATTGTGCACATTCACCTCAATTCTTCATCTTTCATCATTTTTTTCCTGTTCTTGGCTACATTTGCTTGCATAAACACTTTTCCATGATTAAGTAACAAATACATACAAATATGACCGAATATGATGCACAAAACGAAAAATAACGCAACTAAAAAAATGTATAATTTAAGCGTTATCAATAAGTCGTTTCTTATTTCCGCTTGCATGTTGTGTTTAGTGTGCACCGTTGTGACCCTTTGGCATTTTTGTGAAGGCAAGTGTGAAAGTTGTTGTGTTGTTTGCACACAAACTCTTCAGACTCTCACTTGTGCAAATACAACAATATAAGGATCTCTTTCACTGTACCAAGAGGTCCCGAGCAAGACATTGAAGTACCTCATTCACAAAAATCGATCAATACCCAAGTAGTGATTTTCCTGACCTTAGCTACACCCAGCTATGTCCAACTCAAACTTCAGGTTAAGTCTAGGTTATATGACTGTATCCCTTCACACATTATCAATATTTTTTAAAGTACCAAGCATGGATGTATTAAGCCCATAATACTTTCGTCCTTTCTTGTTTTCGTGGATGATTTGTCTCCCATAATGTCTTAGACACATTGTCGTCTGGCCGGGCTTTTCTCAAATCATCTCACACGAGGGTTCCAGGAAAACATCCTTCTTTCCGTTCTATTTTAACTTGGAGCTGCGTAGTAAGGAAAAAATGGGAATTTCTTTCTCCTTCTCTCTCATCCAACAGAATTTCCCCTCGTCTTTTCCGCTATTAAAATACCAATAAAATCCTCAATTTCTACCGGTTTTCTCATCATTTTAGAAATATAAAGTGATTAATCGATTCATAATTTCATTCACCATATTCCTATTGGTTTGTTTTTTGATTTTGGTGTATATTTCAAAAACCCCCAAAATGACCTAATTCTCAATTTTACTCGACATTCAAAATTAACCAATACTATTGCTTTAGTAGTGTAGATTACTTTGTTCTATACATCCTGAATTAGGAATAATAATTGAATTAATTTGTTACAATCTATTCGTCTATATGTTGAACAAAAAGAAATAACTGTCAAATAAGAGGCAACTGAAGGTTCCACAAAAGTGTAATGATCATGTAATGAGCAGTCTGAGACAAAGGCGCAAGGTAAATAACGAATTGGATGGGTAAAATGTAGATAATGCTAATGGAACATGTGAAGGAGTGTGTAGAAACTTGAATAATAATAGTGAGAATGATGATACTATTACTGTAAGTGCTACTGACTAATACTGCTGTGAATAATGATTGTATGTCTGTGGATAATACTAGTGTTAATAATGTGGAAAACTATGATAAGAATACTAATATGCCTGAGATGAATATTGTGGATACAAGTGGGAATAGTAGCACACTAATAAGCAAGGAACAGAATGATGAGAGTGGCAAGCTTAAGGATATGCAAACTACTGATAGTTTTGGAAAGTTTTCATATGCTAATATGGTGAAAAAAGATGAAGTACTAGTGAATAAGAAGTTACATTTTGTGGCACCAAAAGTCACTGAGGCTGGAGCTGAATTTGTAATCTTTGATGAGGAAATTGTGATGAAAGGATGTTGATGCGTGGTTTTGCGACCTTACAACAGGTTTTACCTCTCAAGGGATCTCAAGAGGCTCACAACCCCACCAGGCAGTGTACCTAACCGATGTAGTATAGTGAAGTGGTAAGTACGGTGGATTGATCGTTCAACTCAAAGAATAGTGTTCGTTAGGATTGAAATTTATCTGCTAGGTCTAGAGATGAGGGATGATTCTTTTTGTATTTTTTATGTTTTTTGGAAAGCAAGTAAAATCTCGGGTATTGGAAGAGTGGGCGAAATTAGTTGCTAGTTAACTAACCCAAGAGCTACTAATTAAACTAATGTGCAAAAAAAGTGAATTAAGGTTCTACAAGAAGAGTGAAGCGTATCTACCTATGATGTATTACTCCTTGCTAGCTATCCAATTCTACCTATTGAATTGCCACACCTTGTTTTAATTGACGGGTGTATTCCTTAATACCATTCATGGGGTGGCGTACATATCTCCCCAATTCTATGAGCTCTTATCTCCTCCTACAACGATGCGTAAAGCACCCAATCATAGGGATTGTAAACAGTGGCTCATGCATTAAATACTACCTTAATAACCTAGTACGCATTAGTTACATGTTTCTTAAGACGTTCAAGCATGTTACCATATAGGAGTTTAGCCAGTTTTCTTAAGCCTAACATTGATGAAACATTCATCCAAGACAAGTAATAACACACCAATCAACCAATAATTAATAGTTAGGTTTCATTAGATCTAAGCAAACACAAGAAAAATCTAGCCTAGCATGTTAATTGAAAGACAAGCATAAGATATAATTAACCAACACATAGACATATTGATTAATTTAAGTGAGGACTTATCTTTAATTGAACATGAAGGATTCAAGGGTGAAAAACCCTTGAAAATACAGCCAAATTCGTCTTTAGGGTTTTTCCCAAACTTGTACCAAAAGTTCCACACTAATGAATGAAAAATAGAAAAGTATATATAGATTTTACATTCTGACGGCGTCAGGTTATGGGTTCTGACGCCGTCAGCTCGCCGTCATTAGGGTTCTCGGATGGCCTAGATTTACTTCTGACGCCGTCACTTGTAAATGTGCTCTGGGCCGTCACTCTTTAGCATTACACCTGACGGCCTACTTTCTCTAACACCTGACGCCGTCAGGTGTAAACATCTTGTTTTCTTCATAGGGCGTCTAGTGTAATCTGATTTTACTCCTTTGTCAATGTTGGCTGACGGCGTCACCTTGTGACTCTGACGCCGTCAGGTAGGTTTTCCAGCTTCTTTTGAGACTTTGTCGTTTTCTTCACTTTTATGCTCCAAAAACGTCCAAATTAGCATGTTTTCCAGAATTCTTCTCAAAAGTACCTAAAATGACAAAAGGAACGATTTAGGGCAATATTTGATCACATTTACTCGAATTAGGGCTTAAATGACCCCTTAAAACGGGTACACTTTTCGTCTCATCAAATACCCTTACACTTGAGATTTGCTTGTCCTCAAGCAAATAAGCTTTTATTCCAATCAAAATATGAGTTAGGGGTCATTTAACACAAATATAAAAGTAATTACAACAAATAGTCATTCGACCCTAATCATAATAAGCACGGAAATCATACACTAGCACCTCACAAATAGTGTTTGGATACTCTCATCTCTCAAGTGTCATAGAATTATATCTCATAAATGAAAACGGAAAATATCTCTCACTACCTGTCATAGCAAATAGATTACCATAGGCTTGGGAGAGGATCAATTACTCCTCCACTAGGCGTAAGCACCTAAGATAAACTATCAAAGAGGGCTTTCCAAAGGGTTGTAACGTAAGGTGTAGGGATATGATAAACACGGTTTGGTTGGAATAAAGGGTATTTTAATGGTGGCAAGTTAATTATCATGATCAAATACATGCACTCTACATCGTTGCTTAAGTCAAGACTCGACTCAATCTTAAACTAAAAATGAAATAACAAAAACTAAAAAGAAACATAAAAGGAAACGGGATGGTAGTCCGTATGTTTTTCTCTTTTCTTTTTCATATTTTTTTGTATTTTTCTTGATTTTTCGATTTTTTTTTTATACACTCTTGCCCTACCATCCAAAATAATACATCATAGGGGAGTTGCATTCCCCTTACACTTGAATCTTTACATAACTTTACAATTACTATTCTAATGACTCGAATTAAGATAATTGAAAAACTTGGAGTACTTTTAAAATGTTTAGCACATATGGGGGTAATAATGTTGTTCTTCCCCATTACTCCATTACACTAGTACTTTACCCATGAGTCCCAATCGTCCCAAAACAATATGTACAAGGATATGACTTAACTTAGCAACCATGTAATTGACTAGATAATTAACTAAGGGTTTAACAAATGTTTTCACAATAATGCACCAAAGGTGGGTGCATACAAGGTAGGCTAAGGCGATTTGGGTGTACATTTAGTGGGGTGTAAACAAATTCTCACTTTGAGTAAGATGCTCAAAGGTCGAAACGAAAGGATAGGCTCGGAGGGGTGTACTAGGGGTATCGTGTACCAAAAGATGGGTACAACGCAAAGGGTGTGGGAGAATTACTTGACCAATGTAGCCAACGTAATTATAACAAAAGCACGGGTGTAAAACAATGGGTTAATCCTAATGCCTCTTATCACGTAGTCAATCCTAACTACACGAATGTAGTCTCACTAGCCGTCTCGGTATGCATCACAAACGCAAGTTCTAGAATCTATAAACTACCAGTACACTCATAAGCACCAACAATGAATGCGTTTTCCTAAAGATCTAAAGTCGAACCTCACAAATTTGGGGTGGAAATTTTTGAGTGGTATGGTTTTTGTGCTAGTCATACAATTCCCTATCCATGAGACGCTTATTAAAACCAAAGTTTCACTCCTATATGTTGTAAAAAATTTTAAATTTGGTGCTAAAATTGCCCTAACCAATATTTCTCTTGGCTTTATTAGACATTCACTATTAAACAAAACAAAAATCAAGCGAAGTTGTAATTTCTAAGTCATCCTAATTTACCCTCCCTACACTTAAACCGAACATTGTCCCCAATGTTCTAAATAAAAGATGTAAAAGTAAAATAAATGAGAATGAAAGAAATTAATACTCCCCTGATTCGCTCGGTATGGATGATGTGATAATATAGTTAAATCCTTTTCCAAGAAAATGAACATGATAAGCTTCATTCCTGAATTATAATCATCTTCTTGTCTAGTACAGCCAATAATGAAAGACAAACAACCACCCAAAGCATCAAACCGAACAAAGAAAGATCACAACTAGATGTAATTCCAGACTTAGAAATAAAAACAAAACAATTAAAGGATAGGATACTTGTGGAATAACTTACAAATAACATACAGAAAAATTGGACATTTAAGAAATTCTAGAAAATTATGCAGCTACAGTACCTGACGCCGTCAGGTTGTAAAGCCTGACGCCGTCAGGATTAACCTGACAGAAATTTTTACGTTTTGGTTCTGGAAAAATATATTTTCTTAAGTCCGTTTTCCTGTAGTAACTCATAAAATATATCCACAAGTATTGACACACAAACAAGATAGAATATATGCTAATCATGAATTGTAAATTTTCATGTTCGAATTTCGTTCTTTTTAACAAAATAAAAACTTCCCTACACTTATCTTTTTGTAAAATACCTTTACATGCAATTAAGACGAGGTTAAAAACAATATAAAGCATTTTTACAAATTATTCGAAACATGAAAATTAAACAATTATGATTAAGCATATATGACACAAACAAAAAAATAAAATAAAAACATCAAACAATTAAAAACATGGGTTGGGTTGCCTCCCAATACGCGCTTGTTTTTGTTCGAGTCACGAGCCTGACTCTACCCTTATTTAGCGGAAATAGGGGAGGTTTTCCCTACACTTATGATTAAGTGCGGGTGGAAGTAGCGATACACACCCTTAGGGTGGAAATATGCCACGTGAGGTGAAGGGGGTGAGTGAATGGCTTCCTTCATCCTAAAACTACCCGGATAATAATTGTTGATAGGTGGGTCAGTTCCTCTTTTGTCTCCTAGATGTAAATCTAAGGATG
>LBNU01002494.1:56033-68385 GCA_014162995.1 Artemisia annua
AGTTCGATATTAGAGATATTAGGGTTGTTTGTGAGTCTGTATTCGATAAGCAGATTCAAGGTGTTAATATAATCGTTGAAGTTTGTTATTCTTCTTAGCTTTGTTAAGTAAATTCCGCATACTTAAACAGAGTAATTCAGTGTTTCATTATTAGTAGTTTAGGATTTATCCAAGACTGCTAAACCCTTAACAAGCTATATAAGATAGTTTGGTCAGAGTATAATGATCCAACGGTTATACACAAGGTGATTTAGCAAAGCATAATTAATGAAGAGCAATCAACAATAATGATAATGGAAGACATAATTAAGATAGAATCAACACACCATTACAAGATGTTTATGGAGTGATTAAGACCTTCCAAGTTGCTGGAAAAACACCTACCTAAACCCTAGAATCGGACTTAGGGTTTGGGGCTTACAAATAATGAAGTTATAATGTTCTATTTATAGGCAACTTTACTGTCGGAAAAGGGTGACGGCGTCAGCCCTAACAAATGACGGCGTCAGCCCTAACAAATGACGGCGTCAGCCCGTCGTTTTCACCAAATCGAAGATTTTTTCATCCTCTTCGCATGGGCTTTTGAACCACCCAAATCCGAGTTCGTATGAAGATTTTATGGCCAAAACAGTAACAAGCTAATCCGTGCGCAAGTTGTGATTGTCTTGTTTAACTTGTGATGGTTCCACTTTGGTTTCTTCTCGTGCAAGCCTTCTTTCTGACGTCGTCACTCTATATCATCTGACGCCGTCAGGTTGAATCCTGACGCCATCACCTTCAAAAGTCTTCTGGGACGTCTCTTGTTAACTTAAGGCCAGACGGCCTACTTCCAAATACACCTGACGCCGTCAGGTGTAACTTCCTCAAAAGTTCTCTGGAGCGTCACGTTAGGAATTTTCCAACTCCATGATCTTCTCGTGACGGCGTCAGCTTTTAAGGCATGACGCCGTCAGGTTGTGTTTCCTGACCTTTTTTCATGGCTTTGTTGGTTTATTTGTTCTTGAGCATAAATACGTCCAAAAAGCTCCAAAATGCTTCATATTTCAGAAATCACGTCCCAAGTACCTAAAATGAGAAAAGAAACGATTTAAGGCAATATTTAATCAAATAAATACGATTTATGGCTTAAATGACCACCTAAAACGGGTACACTTTTCGTCTTATCAAATGTGAAAAGTGGAAGCTTACTGTCTACGCTATATAATCAATCCCTTTACCAAAAAATAGTGGAAGCTTACTGTCTGTGGGTACTTTGTGGGACACAAAATGTTGGTAATGAACTTATGTACCATTTGAAAAGAATGTGGCAAAATTTGGATTGAAAGATGTAATTGTTAACCCAAGTGGTATGCATATGTTCAAGTTTAAAGATGAGCAAGGGATGAAGGCTTTGATTAAGCAAAGTCCATAGATGGTCGACAGTGTACCACTCTTTGTTATGAGCTGGAATGCTGAAATGGGAATGAAGAAGGCTGATCCAGTTAAGATGCCATTATGGGTTAAAATGGTAAATGTGCCTATGGAAGCATGGAGTATGGATGGAATAAGTGCTATGGCTAGTAGTCCAGGAACTCCAATTCTGATGGATAACATGACTACTCATATGTGTCAATTTGGAGTAGGAAGGCCAGATTATGCTAGAGTGCTGATAGAATTTGGTGCAACAAAGAATCTGAAAAAATGTATTAATATTCAATATACTCACAAAGAACAGAATGTCAGAGGTACAAAGGAAGTAAAAGTGGAATATGATTGGAAACCTATGGTATGTACATATTGTAGAGTGTTTGGTCATTTTGTTGAGAGAAGCAATATAAGACAAAGGATTGTAGAAAGAAGAAGTAACTAGGAAGAATGCAAAAGAAGATGAGCAAAGAAAAAGAAAGGAAAGAATGGACGAGGAGCATAAGAAAGTACAGAACAGGAAGAAAACAATACCACAACAAATAATGTATGGGCAAGCCAATATGAATAATAGGGCATACCAGAGACAAGAGTATAGGAAGAAAAGTGCCGAGGACAATGATAAAGGAGAAGGTACAAAGGAGAGGAGTAACATTAAGGAAATAGGTACTACTAGTAATGCTACACACATAAAGAATGGGAAGAAGAATGATAATGGAAAAGAAAGGAGGAATGTTAATCAGTTTGAGGCTTTTAATGGAATAAGTAATGAGGATAGTGAGTTGAGAATAATGAAGGACAGTATAGTGGTGGAAGATTATAATGCTGAGTTTCCACCTATCGTTACACCACAGAAGAAATGTATTATGGACGGATATGCTAACAATAATACTCTCCTTGTCAAAGAAAAGGAGGTTTTGAATAATGAGAATATAAATAAAGTTCTTGATATATTTTACATTAGTAAAAGGAGAGGGAAACTGTTTAAATGCTTGTGAAAAATAAGAAACTACCTACTATTGAAGAATCAAAGCTATGGCCTCAAAGAATGTTTGTGTGTTACAAGGAAGAATGGGAAGAAAAATGGAACAATGAGTGCCCTATATGAGGAAGATGTATATGGTTTAATGAATGGAAGTTCAAAAATGCTTGTCAAAGGTTGTATTGGGAATATTGGGAGTCAATTTAGCTTCTTAAAGGGTGTTTGGGAGTGTCCTTACTCCTTTTCGAATGCCTTATATTGTAATCTTTGTTTGATATAATAAATTTTCACCGGTTTTTACCAAAAAACTTGGAGCTGCATATTGCCATATAGGCCAATATGCCATTTTTCCTTACCGCCCACTCAATTTGACGCTAGTACACTTGTTTTACGCTTTTACCCTATAACTGGAAACTAGATCTAAGCCCCGTGTGAAACAAAGTCAAATGACCTAACTCCTCAGATCATTGGGATAGTTTGTCATGATTAGAAGAACGCCATTAACGTTTTCTATGTGGTCAACAGTCCCTCCATAATAATCAGCTAAGGACCCCCTTAGAATGAGATGTCTTTGATTCATGGATTCAAAATATTCTAAGTAGAACATCAGTATTGTCTCGTTGATTTACATGAGTCCATGACATTACTTTGATCCTCGACGATTGATTTAGCTCTTACTAGAAAGTGAAGGGGAGCAAGTAATCACTACTATTCAAATCTTTCTGACAATCCTTCCCCGAAGGACCACTGAACCGCACTTCCAATCTCCTTGATTGCCATTGGCTGTTCATGAACTTAAGAGAGTTTTGTACCAGCGATTTAGTCTTACTAGATGATGGACTTAGCTAAATTTCTTCAAACTTAGCTTAGTGTTCAGCAATACACTTCATTCTATTGGGATTAGGGTAGAATGGAACAACCAGCAAATAAGAACCCCAACTCCTTGTTACAAATTCTCCTATGTCCTTGAGAACTTCAGTACAAGCCTCTTGAAAACGTGATGTATTTGCGTGCTTCCTAATTTGAAATCCTGGACTTCAAATCTTTTAAGTCATGTGGCTTGTTTATTCGTTCATAACAACTCAAGATCAACACATCCTATCATGCCAAGCTATCTTGCTCAAATGAGCAATGTACGCTTCATTTAATGATCTTGATATCCTCCCACTATGCCAGATCTACAATTCTTGTTATGCTTTGTACTCTTTAGATAAATGATCTAAAATTAATTTATAACATGCTCTTGCTTCTGTTGCTTAACTCTGAGTTGTACCCCTCTTTCAGTCCAATGAAGGGCCCTTTGGCTTGAGCACATTAATTTTTATCATAGTTTAACTTGTGCTAATCTTGGTTAGTTGCTCCTTTGGTAAAGCAACTTCCAACTTTACCTAAACGTTCGAAAGCAGCTACGAGATTTTACTCATGATCTACAAACTTAAGCCCTTTCAAGTTTGATTTATAGTTCCTGGAAGCTATTCGGTAGCATATGAGCTTTCCACAATCTCTAGATTTCTGTAAATACTATCTTTCAAGTATTTCTCTTTTATAAGAAATCTTCCCTTAAATATCTAAAATATTTAATCGTATTGCACGTGAGGTATATGCCTTGATTTCATCAAGATATGCCTTGATATCATTAAGACTCGAGATAGGCAATATCCTCAAGTATTAAGAAATATATATCTTTAGATTATGGTAGAAATGTTTTCCTAGTCATTTCATGACTTTTCTATCTTTGATCAAATCTATCCTTTCATAGATTTACCAAACCAAAGACTCTTGTTACTTTGAACCTCTATATCAGATGGATTGCATCAAAGTCTGTGGTTATATTCGAACTTCTATCTTAGATAGATTGCATCGAATTCTATCACATTGAGCTTTGAAACTCATGTGAAACATTTCCTTTCACTTCACAAGTTCTATAAATGAACCCATAAAGTATGATCCTCTTTGATCAAACCAGATAGATTGTTCACCGCTCGCAGACACTTTTGGGAATACCCTAAGTTTAATCAAAACTTGAAAAACATGGATTTTTATAACATCATCTATAAACAAAGGCATAAGAACATTACAATACTAACACAAAGGCATAAGAACATGGTGTGAAAGAAACAACTCACCCTAGTCATCCCTGTAAATCACAGGGACTTCCCTAGACGCCCACCATTAGCTCAGGTTGGCAACCACTAAAATACCCTCCATCATTGGCCTCCCATAAACATTAAAGCTACTCAAATGAGTAAACAACTCTCAATCACCCGGAGGAATCCCATGCAAGTCCTCTAAATTAGGGTTTACGCTATTACTCCACCTAATGTATCGATGGGGCAAAAGGGCATCATCAACAGTAATCTACACCCAGTTCTTATGCCAATCCGATAACCCCTTAGTAGTATCAATCACAGTGAAACCACCCTCACAACTAGACCTCCTCTCTATTGACCACCACAACCCGCATTTTCGCAACTAGAAAATATGACAAAATAAAAGGGCAGAAGCCTAATGTTACAATCACGAGCATACTCTAAGTAAAATGTTGTGACATCGGGCGACTGTGGTTGATCAGCTCTGTCATGCGGTTTAGGCACTCAAGGCAAATACGGCTCAACCCACCCATGATCACCCAAAAAGTTGTTAAACTTAATAGGTTTAGGCTAAGAAGGGTTATCAGCGGTATAGCTATTCTCAACACGAGACATTAAAAAGCCAAAGAGGAAGAAGACTAAGATGACACAACAAAGGACTTCTCTTTAAAAGAAAGGAACAAAAGTGGAATAACCTTGCTTCGCCATCTTTCTTTCAAAATCTTGGTAAAAAAGAAGCCTTCAAAAAGTCAAAAACTGTTGGCAGTTTGGAGCAAGGAAAATGGAGCGTTTGTAGGGATGGACAAAAGTAAGAAGTTAAAAACATAAATTTTTACCTCCCCCTCCCCCCAGCCCCTTAAGCCTTATTTATAGGAGAGTAAAAATAATGTTAGTAGAAAACAGATGGGAACAGCCCATTAGGTGAGCACACCTATGTCATACGCGTGTTGTTCATGACCTAGTAAGATGTGCATGTATTCAGTTGCATGATGACGTCAAGCACAGTCTAATCGACATGTCTGAACCCGCCCAAGTCATGAGTTAGCCTGGAAAAGAAAATCCTGATAGGTGGACCTGAGTTGCTTGGCACAGGACTAGGGGAAGGGACTCAGTTATTTCAAAGTCCAANGACTTGATAATGTATCAATATTAGTGATCAAACCTATTAACCACACACTCAAATGAAGCCCATCTACTCAAGGTTCACGAGTCAACCCATGACGAAAACCATGTAAACCCAGGTCGAGCTAGACCGGTAGCATCTCTCAAGCTACATAGCACATACGCATGAGACAACTGTCCCAAATTGTCACTAATGGTTAAGATGTACGAATTTGACATAGAACAGTGTGAGACACACGACCAACATTATAGGAAGCAGAGCACTCTCCTGTACGAGCCAATGAGGAAAGGCCACCTGTCTTCCTTGTCTGCTCTATAGATGATCAACAATTGGCTCCTTCACAGTCTTTGATAATGCCTCAAGGGTTTATCTCTAAACCCTACTCGCCTCTCTATAAATCGAAGGCGACACACACAACTTTACCAAGTTTTCACACACTTGGGCAAGTACTACCTCATGCAATCTCAAATGGTCTTTTTTTAAGTGTTACCCGAGCTTCTTGATCTTAATCATTCTTATCGGGTCCTTACCGTTCAACATGGGAAACCAAACAACAAAACCATCCTAACCCATCTTTTAATACCGATATACAACCCAGACATAAACGGTCTCAAATTCATATATCATAGCATCAATAATATTTACAACTTAGTCAATTGAGTATTACTAATTTGATTGTATCATTTTTTTCATATTTTTCACTTTAAGTTTTAGTTACATATAAATAGGAACCAAGTCTGGTCAACTTGTTTTACATACTGCCGGTTACTTAACCCCCATGATCAATTTTCATAGACACCCTAATAAACCAGGGCCGGCCCTGGGCATGGGCGAGCTGGGCGACCGCCCAGGGCATCAAACAAACAGGGGCATCAAATTTTATGATGTTTTGAATTGGTTTTGGGGCATGGATGTTAGCAGAAATACAAACTCTATTATTTAATCTTATGAAGTGTTGTTATGTTGGAGAGCATGTCTTCTATTTGCATAAAAACTAAATATTGAAGCCTTAAAATATAGAGATGTGATTGGTATTTTAATGGAGTTAGGTTTCTGATGGGAATGACTTGGGGAAGATGACTCCAAGGTATTTGACTATTTGTTTTATAGCACCACAAAAAGACGTTTTTTGACCTTTTTATTATCTAATGCTCTAGTTTAACCCCTTTACATTTATAAGTAAGTCCAATCCATAACTTTTAAACTGCAATCATATTTCTTTGGTGTCAATGACAAAACACCACCATATTCTAAAAAAAGACTACGTACTTTTCTAAAAATACTATTGAAAATGTTATCTATTAGTTGAGTGATTTAGATAAATTATGAAATTTTCACTTGATGTGTTTTGTCTAACGATTTTGGTAACATAATAGCTTATTTTAGGGGAAAAAAGTTTTAAAAAAATGTATTAAACTTAGAAACTAAGTACACAAGTTAACATTGCTATTGAAACGTGTCTAAAGTATATTGTACAATCAAAGTAAATTTACTTGTAATTTTATGTAATGTAGATGATGTTCGGAACATAAAAAAGATGTATGATACTCATATAATTTAGAAGAAGACGAAGAAATAAAATGATAGACGAAAGAAGAGAGCGGATGAAGTTATTAAAAAATGAGATAAAAAACTATTTGAACATGATGTAAAATGTCAATTTAACTGTATGAAATAGAATAAATTGAATACATATCTTATGTTTTATTAAGTTGATATGCCTATTTCATTTACCGGTCAAACACATTATATATAGTCCGTTCGTTTGATTATGACTTTTTATAGGGGCATTTTTTATCATCTTGCCCAGGGCATCAAATAACTCAGGACCGGCTTTGTAATAAACACATGGCCCCATCTATTATACTAACATAAATTCGGAATCATCAAACTAAATGATATTTATAAGCATCTTGTTTCAAATAATTACTTTGGTTTAATGTTCGGGAAAAAAAATGCAAACACTTTGTCAAAAATCAGGCCTAATGTAAGAAGCCAATACGATGTTGACCAATCAGATAGCGAGATAAAATTCCCACCATACTCTTCCTCTAATATCCTCTAATTATTTATTATTATATTATGCCTTGTCAAGTTTCAAGAGAAGCCTAGAAATCACGACATGCCACTGCAATCTTCTTTTCGCTCCTATAAATACAACTTAACATCCGATCAAACTTCCACATCACAGACAAAACACACACAATCTGAGTTTAAAAGCAGTTTAGCGAGTACATCTAGTATTTGAATAGCAAACATGTCCATCATTCCAAGCTTTTTCACAGGCAGGAGGAGCAACGTATTCGACCCATTCTCACTCGACTTGTGGGACCCATTCGAAGGCTTCTCTAATGCACTTACCAACCTCCCTGAATCCTCAATAGAAACCAAAGCAATCGCGAACACAAGGATCGACTGGAAGGAGACACCCGAGGCTCACGTCTTCAAGGCGGACTTACCCGGGCTAAAAAAGGAGGAAGTTAAGGTGGAAGTTGAGGAAGGAAGGGTGTTGCAGATAAGTGGTGAGAGAAGTAGGGAGAATGAAGAGAAGAATGATAAGTGGCATAGAGTTGAGAGAAGCTCAGGGAAGTTTATGAGGAGGTTTAGGTTGCCCGAGAATGCGAAAATGGAGGAAGTGAAGGCGTCCATGGAGAACGGTGTGCTAACTGTGACCGTGCCGAAAGTGGAAGAAAAGAAGAAGGAGGTGAAGGCTATTGACATTGCCTGATAAAATCTATTTTGCTATCTCAGTGGTTACTATTTTTTGTAATAATAAATAAATGTAGGTGTGGTGTTTTGTAAGGTGAGGTGTGGAATTATGTATTCATGTATTGTATCCTTGTTATGATATGGGGAAATTTCGAAAGTGGATCGGGCAACTTTTGTCTAGTCACTTTTTAGATTTTTTTTTTTTTTTTTTTTTTTTCTCTTTCCAAATATGGATTGGCCAACTTCAAGATTGAGCAACTAGATAAGATTGTGACACTTGTCCAATTTTTTAATATTAAAGGACAAAATTCAGAATGTATTTGTAAGGTATGTGTAAGTATTTGTAAGGTATGTGTAAGGTATTTTAAGGTTTATTTTTGGGCAACTAGAACATTTTTGAGCGACTTGTATTAGGCAACTTTTTTTTGTACTTTACCGTATTATAACAATTACATAAATAATCATAAAGTAAAAAGTTTAGTTTATAATTTAACATAATTAAACTTTTTAACTTGTGATTAGTATACTAACTAAACTATATATACCTATTAACAAAAAAATCGGATTGTTGCACCACCACAGTACCTGACTCCCACCTTCACTCACCGGCCACCCTAACAACCTGTGGACCTTTCCACAACCCGATTGTAGGACCTTAAATCTATCAACTTTATCACACTTACATGGATGAGATATGGTGACTTGATGAATATATGTATGTGTTTTAGAGAGAGAAAGTAAGATGAAACTAGAGAGTATATTTCATATAAAACACACACTTACACACACAAGCACACCTTACAAATGAGGCTTTAGGTGGCTTATATACTTTGAGAGAAAGGCCTTATGGGCTTTCTAATGGACTTGGGCTAGGTGGACTTATATTACATAAAAGGCTTATAACCATAACTTCTAACATATTAGCTTACTAAGTCCACAAGCCCAATTGACTAATCTATCACACGTTTACAACACATTACAAAGTTCTAACTATGAGAATGACCATCACTTTTCTATATAATTCTTTAATGCTAACAATCTCCCCCTAAGGGGTGGTCATTCGAATGATGCTCCACGTGATTAGGTCTTTGTCTTCTTTGTCTTTGAACTTTGTGTGTCGTTGTAGAATAGTCATTAGTCTTTGTTCCTTCATACTTTGTGATCTTAGATAAATGACTTTTCTTAGTTCTTTGTTGTTGTGGTTGATTCATCTGCCTTTCGTCACATCTTTGTCTTTGAAGGTTAAACGCCTTTCCAACATGCTCATATGTCTTTAGTCTTTGTCATACATACATTTGTTGTTCCCGTTCTTTCACTTTGATCTTTGTCACTTTACTTTGTAGATTCTTCTTTTTGGCGTAGAATCTTTCTTTGACTGTTGCTATCCTTTGATCTTTGTGAGAACTTTCCTTTGACTTTTAGATGTATGTATGAGCATGTGGAAACTAGTGTGGTGGTGGTGATAATGATGAGGTGATGGTAGCTGCATGAAAATTGTTAGTAATAATCAACCAGTACTTACAGGTTCGGAATTAGAGATCATCAACATCATAGTGTGAAGACTCCTTCTAACCCTTACCAAGGCCGTTCCTAATCGGATACCCCCGAAAGGGCTTACACAGACATACCAAAGTACACCCACGATTAGGTGAGTCGCTAGAGATCACCCCACGACTGTAGACCGTTTGGAACCACCGCGAACACTAAGCGTAACCCACAAGAGATTACCGAAGTGACCTGCTGTCAGGGCTGTTTGATGTTGACCCTGGCAGGAATTTCCGTTCATTCATTGAGAAATACATAAGTAAATCCTCTCATAAACGTTCTCGGCAGATTGCTAAGATCTGCGTAGGACTTGTTAATTTACAACTGGTGTCCATTGATGTAGAACCACCATTGCAGTAATGTTAAGTGTTCCTATGAGATCTTTTGATGAATCTCGGGGCTCTAGACTCAATAAGTGCACATTTGGTTTCCTATGCGGAGGCATGGAGCAGAGGGCCTCCTTTTCAATATCAACCATCTCTAAGAGACGGGTCGATAGATTACAATGGTTCCCCGTGAAAATGAAACAAGTATCTTTTGAGAGATACCCGAGTGGCTAGAAGGTTTAAGTGCAGTGCGTCACTGGGTCCATGACGTCTTGTCTTCAATACCGGTGTCACCTTGGTAACAACCAGTAGCATATGAGTTGAACACGGTGTCTACCCTAAGGTTGAACATATGGAGAGCTATTTCTTTTCACCCTTTTCATTACTTTTTTTTTTAATTCTTCAACCCCTTCTTTCCCTTTCATTCTTTACTCCTTCTTTTAATCATACCTAAGGACTTCTAATTCTATCTATTGGAATTGTCCTTGGGTAGATCCCTCCGGTTCTGGCGGATCATAGGACGGTTTTTCCTAACCTTAGTCACCTTATATCACCATGACTATCCTATTGTTGCCATAAACCATTTGCTTGAAAATCTCTCAAAGTGTTTATGATCATAAAACACATTTTTGTTAACACATTGAGAGTTTTGCACTTTTGAAATACTCCCCCTTCACATGTGCTCATAAGTTTTTAAGATAAATTTGCACATGTTGGGTAGAGTTGGCACTTTTTGAATTGATCGACTTTAAGTGAACAAGACCGATTCGAGACACGTTTACATCACTAGTTAGACTAGCTTGAAATTATTACCCGGCCTGGTCAAGTCCAAAGAAAGTTTCTCGAATTGGTACATTCTACTTAGACAAATCCTTTTCGAGACACGTTTACGTCGCTAGTTAAAGAGATACATTATCATCTTTTAGGTGACAACTAGCTCTAATAACTAACTTGAAGTTATTACCCGTCGAGGATAAGTCTTTTCGATTACTAACATTTTGTTTCGTCAATTCTTGGGTCAATTCTGAGTCTAGCTCCAATGAGATTCAGCCACAATTAACAATCTTATTGATCACAATCATTTTAGTCACATTTTGATCACATTTAGTCACGTCTTCTCCCCCTCAAAAATAGCATATCGTGATATTTTTGATATCAACAGATTAATAGAAAAAGCTTATCGAGAGATAGACGGATTTGTTTTTGCATGAAATCGGAACATTTTTTCTTTTTATACTCCCCCTTAATCAAAGCATATTTCAAAATGAAATTTTCGGGAGGGAGTTTCTTTTTGAAATGCGAGTCATGTACTGAAATGTACACAAGTCATTTTGTGAAAACGAGTTTTTGCTTGAAATTTTTTCGTTTGTTTATACTCGAACTTTTTGAAAAGAATATCGATTTTGAGCGTTCGAGTCCTGATCTGAAATAATCAGAAGTCATCATTTAAGCTCGGGTTTCGTACTGAAGTATACGAAAGCCATTTTAGAAGAAAAATTGTGAAACGACATGTTTTAAAAAACATTTAAATGAACTCCCGCTCAAGCATATGTACATATCCGTGTCATTTTTGAATAACATTTCTAGAAACGTACATAATATCGATTATACGAGAGACATGTCGTGAGAAGAATATTTTTGGATTTTTTGGTTTTATATTGTTTTTGTGTTTTTGAAAATTTTATATTTTTGTATTTTGTTTTTCAAAAATATTTACAGCGAAGCGGTTTTGAAAACATTTTTCAAGAAGATTCGAGAAGACGTTCTAACTCCTCAGGGGTTAGGCTTTGCATGCCAATTCGTCGAACTAAATCGTCAAACCTATCTTTTGGAAGGGCTTTAGTAAAAAGATTGGCGAGTTGGTATTCCGTCTTAACGAAAAACAATTCAACAGTACCCTCTTCTACGTGCTCTTTGATGAAGTGGTAGTGGACTCTAATATGCTTCGTCTTAGAATGATGAACGGGGTTGCACGAGATGGCTATGGCACTTTTCGAGTCACAATACATAGGAATGCGGTCGAAATGAAAGCCATAATCTGTGAGCTGTGTCCGCATCCAAAGAACTTGGGCACAACACGCAGATAGAGACACATACTCGGCTTCTGCGGTTGAAAGTGCAGTACAATCCTGTTTCTTTGACGACCAGCTTACTAGCTTTTTACCCAAAAATT
>LBNU01002494.1:82719-102543 GCA_014162995.1 Artemisia annua
GTTAGTTTAGCTCACACGATGGTGTTTTACATATAGGAAACTATCCATGAGTGTGTTTGTATGCATAATGCATCTGGTTTAAAGTAGTGATACAATATATGCTCATTTTAAAAGTGTCTATTGGTGTGTATATGTATGCATGATGCAGTTGGTGTAGTGCAGTGATGCAGTAGGTTCTTATTTGTGGCATATAAAGTTAGGTTAGATCACGCGTATGGTATTTTACATGTCAAAAAGTGTTTGTGTATGTAGAGACAGCTGGTGTAATGAAGTGATGCAGTAGGTTCTTATCTATGGCATATAAGGTTCGATTAGATCACGCGTAAGGTGTATTAATTGTTGACAAATTACCCGTGCGTGTATTTATATGCATAATGCAGTTGGTATAAAATACATATGTATTAGATGTTTTATAATGGATTTGTTTTATCATGTTATAGGTAGGAATGACGAAGAAAAAGTAGACGAAAAACAAGAGGTAGTTAGTAGACCTTTAATAAACTGAAAAAATCTATATATAGGATCAGAAAAGGAATTTGGATGAAGAATCTGCTGCAACAAAAAAGAAGAATATGGGTAAAAGAGTTGCTGATGAGGAGTATACTGAAAGACAAATTGCGTCAAAGTATTACTGAATGCGTAACAAGGATTCGCGGATGATACTTGTGGATTGTTAGAAACAATGTTTTATTACTATTTCATTACTTTGAATGTCATATGTACTCAAATACTTATCTATAATCAAATTGTTATGTTTCATACATTATTTACATTTATAATTGAATTACATATGAATCCCTGCTAGTACTTGAATATTCCTTTTAAATATTTGTAAAATTTAATGTTATAAATCTACTGCATCACAATGTTATCTACTGCATCAGAATGAATAATCTACTATATCAGAATGTTATAAATCTACTGCATCATAATATTTTGTATTGCATCAAAAGATATAAATCTACTGCATTACGATGTTATCTACTACATCCGAGTGTAAAAATCTATTGCATCACAGTGCATAAATCTACTAATCACAATGTAATTTTGGTGCATCATGATGCACTAAACAATAACACGATGATAAAATAGTTATTTTGCATTAAATATGAACAAAAAATATAATGAGGATATCTCATGAACACTGAGATATTATTAGATTGATGTTTAGTAATTAATGTTATACGTTTTACAATCGAAAACATGTCTTGTAAATAAGGAATTAATATCTACACCATAAGTATTGCAATATTAAAAAAAATGGAATATTGAAATCGTATTGCTTTATGTTAGATCCTCTCAGCCTAGCTATTTTTGGTTTTAATGGTTTCTTTCTTTTCTTCGATGAGCGTAAGATTAGGACTCGTCCATTTACCCAAAACAAATCTTTTAAACACTTTTTATCATCACGTTCAAACTCACTGGGCATAGATTCCCTCTCTCTTCAAATTGTTCCGGTAATATCTGATCGGTCCACACTATATCACATATATGTCTTCGAAATATGTCTTATTACATATTACAGACCCAACCTGCAAAAACAGAGCATTATGGATACTAGTGCAATAAAGGTAAAAATCATCTGCATCAGTGTAATAACAGAACAACGTATTATAGGTATAAATCAACTGCATGAGCTTGTAACAAACAATGCATTATTGATATAAACTAACTGCATCAACTTTTATAATCAACTGCATCATAGTACATTAAGTAATATATAAAAAACTTATAAAAAAATGGAAGATAACCACCTTGTTCAAGCATAGGAGGACGGTTTTCGGCACCGGCAGCATGAATATCTTGTTGAGTTGCCATTGATTAACTGTTGATTGATAAAGTTGATCTTTGATCGGTTCAACGAAATAGGAGTTGAGTTTGGTGAAGGTTAAGTTCCTTTGTCGTAGTGAAAATTTGGTCTAAAACACTTAAAACCTCAATAACTTCTTCCCGGAGCATTTTCAGGCCTCGAAACTTAGGTTGAATGAATAAATTAGCTCAACGTGTCATTCTCCTCGATCTCACGGTCGTTTTGATAGGTAATTCGTTGAAAACGGAGTCACGGATCAAAAGTTATAGACGTTTGAAGTTTAGTCGTCTTTTAGTCAACAAAATTCCACTTTCCGATAGTTTTCCCAAGTTCTCGATAGTTTTCCCAAGTTTTTGATAACTTTCACAAGTTCTCGATAATTTACAGACTTTTCGATAAATTTTCGAAAATTTTGGCAGAGTAACTTTTCGAGTTTCAGCAAAAAGTTTTCGATAATTTCAGCAAAACTTTATCGATAATTTCAGCAAAAATTCTCGATAATTTCAGAAAGAAATTTCTCGATAATTTTTCAAGATTTCTCGATAGTTTTCACTTTTCGAAAATTTTCAAAACTTATCTAAATTATACAATTTAGAAAGTATCCCAAGTCGAAGTGTTTTTTCCAACTTATACAAGGTAGAAAAACACCGAGTAAACCACGGAATCGTCTGAAGATGCTTGTAGAAAGATCTCGATAAAATGGGGTTTTAGATTCTCGATAAAAGTATAGATTTTTGATTGAACAAAAAACACCCCGAAATCAAGTTTGTATTACAAGATTCTTGTACTTCTATGCTTAAAAACACCAAAGCTTGAGGAAAGTTGCAAACTTGATGATTTTTATGAAACTTTTAAAGTTCTAGATAAATAGTACAAAAACCAAAATCGAATTTTTTAAGCTTGAAACTTGCAAAAAGATTGAAACTTTCTTGGTGGGAAATGTTTATAACACTATTTAGTAACAAAAGAGTGTTAAAAACACAAAGAAACAAGAAAAGTTTGAAGCTTTTTGATGAAAAACGTAAGTAATAGCGTAAAAAATACGAAAACAACCAAACACTCAACCCTCCTAAATCATTGTTTGGCGATTGATACCACTTGTAGGACCTTAAATCTATCAACTTTATCACATTTATATGGATGAGATATGGTGACTTGATGAATATATGTATGTGTTTTTAGAGAGAGAAAGTAAGATGAAACTAGAGATTATATTTCATATAAAACACACACTTACACACACAAGCACACCTTACAAATGAGGCTTTAGGTGGCTTATATACTTTGAGAGAAAGGCCTCATGGGCTTTCTAATGGACTTGGGCTAGGTGGACTTATATTACATAAAAGGCTTATAACCATAACTTCTAACATATTAGCTTACTAAGTCCACAAGCCCAATTGACTAATCTATCACACGTTTACGACACATTACAACGTTCTAACTATGAGAATGACCATCACTTTTCTATATAATTCTTTAATGCTAACACCGATTATGTTCATCAATGTTTTCAGGTACTATTAATCAAGTTTTACTCTGTTTCAGTCATATTCTATACGGAGCCTAACCGATTTTCATTGTTTTTTTTCCTCAGCGCGGCCAATGATTGGATAGATCCGGCGAATCTATCGAAGATTCTGTGTCAGATTACGGTTGTATTCCTTCAACCCTTTACCAATCGTTTTAATTGCATATTCTTCCCCCCCCCCCAAACTTTTTTGCTTTTTTTAATTATTGAAATTTCTTCAGCTTACTTAGATTAGCAATTGTTAATGAATATATCAGTTAAGTACTTTTCAGTTACAAAATTTGTTTCGCTTCAATGGTGCTTGCGGAAATGAAATTATTTTACTTCTGGTCGTCTTTGTTAAACAGTATTTTTTGGTTTCCCTGGATTTTTGTTTGTGAGTATAAGAATGTAATCTTTATGACACGTATGTTTGTTGTTGTTGTTTGTGGTGGTTTTTATTTGTTTTTTAGACTATATCTTAGGTTGTTTGTGATTATAAGGATTATGTTGAAAACAATTATTTCTCAAGGTTTCTAAGGATTATGTTGACAAACAATTATTTCTCAAGGTTTCTATTGGTTTACTGTTTTTATTGTATTACTGTTTTTCTTGATCTCTGCAGGTGGCGTGCTGGTTGCAGTCTCCGAATAGAGAAGTGTAACACCCCCAAAATTTGGTACAGCGGAAGAATCGTCAAGCTTTCGGGGTGTTACGGGGATTGGTATCCAACACAAGTCATAAAGAAACGAGATAAAGTAAACATAAGTAAAAGCAAAACCAACAGGGTTTTTAGAGTTTACATTCATCCTAAATATTTAGCGTAAGGCCCAAAAACATAAGTTTAAAACATAGGTCCACGATAAGATATCAGAGTTTGAAATAGATCCTTTAACCAAAACACCTAGCCAAGCCTTCCAAGCATGCATCTCCAATCATTCTTAATTACCTGAGAAAACGTGCTAAAAGTCAGCTTTCGCTGGTGAGATCATAGATTTAAATTCATAATTAAATCAAGTGGACATATACGCAAAACGCTTGCTAGCTAGACTAGGCATCGCGGATAACCTCCGCATCAAAACTCTATAGGGGCACCCTACAGGCAACAAAGTCCCATAGGGTCTATAGGCGACCAATCTCGCAGATAACCTCTGCATCAAAATCCTATAGGGGCACCCTACAGGCCACAAAGTCCCATAGGGCCTATAGGCGACCAAATTTCACGAATAACCTCCATATATCAAACTCCTATAGGGGCACCCTACAGGCAACAAAGTCCCATAGGGCCTATAGGTAACCAAATCTCACAGATAACCTCCGTATCAAAACTCCTATAGGGGCACCCTATAGGCAACAAAGTCCCATAGGGCCTATAGGTAACCAAATCTCACGGATAACCTCCGTATATCAAAGTCCTATAGGTGCACACTATAGTCCTATAAATCCTAGTTCTATAGCATAGCAAGTTTTAAATAAAAGGCGATAAAAGTCCACATAAAACATTTTTGCACGTTTCTCACCCCAAGTATTGAAAACAAAGTTCAAGAGTAAAAGTGGGGCTATGACTCACCTCAAGTCCAGCAAACAGCATAAATACCAACAGAAGCAATGAAAGTATCAACTTTCTGGCAACGGCGACTACTGACTCGGCACTACCTAATAATATCAATACGCTTCAGCATAAATCTCAAATAAATATTTCCAAATCCCGAACGTATTCCATTTCATTTCCAAAATCTCTTTCTCGTATTAGTTTTAGTGTTTGGTATCGTTGTGTGTGTGTGCTGTGTCGACTCAACCAAACTCATGTGAACTCACGCTTCCCAAAGAACTTCACCAAATAAAACCACAACAATACACGGGACAAGTTCTTATAGTCTACTAAGTCATCAAATTAAATCGTCGAAGCTTATTGAACTAGTCACCCCAACAAACTCTACAATGTATCCATCTCACTTATTCATCCAAGACTACATCACCACCTAAGGGGTCGTAGGATATGTTATCCATTATTAAATCTTCCTGACATACTTAACGAGCTCTTATTAGATTCGTAAATCGAATAAGTTCGCTATCTATGTAAGATCGATATATTAACGTCAAATATCCGTGACTAGCAAATAAATAGCATAATAATTATCGTTTATGGCACTTCTAGTTTTGTGTGCCCTCGAAACATTTAGTAACTCATTTACTAAAACTTTACCTTTTAACTCATTATTATTTGTTTGCAAGAAAAATCGAACAAGTAAGTATACTTGTTATTTATTTTCTCTATATATGAAAATCCTATTATTATCATTTATTGTTTACGTTTTAATCTATCATTATGTCCAAACTTGAGTTACTATTTGTTTCGAGTCACAAGCCCGAGTCATGACCTCTCGGCTTATTTATCACTCCAAGTCCAATAATATAATATATAGATCCATGTTACGACATTTGTCGAAGTCAACCATTGACTAAAAAGTCAAGATAGCTTCGACGTCGCGCAAAACTCACAAGTTATAATTATAATCCTACACCAACCTCTCCAACCCACAATATTTATATTCACAAAACAATACTTCATCAAGCCGCGGCCGTCTATGGCTCGCGTCTAACCTATCTCCGTCAACTAATTCACAACAATTTCAACAACTTCTTCAATTATTTCCCGGCCGAGACCCTAGTGGTCTCGACATGGTTCTACGGCAGCTCACAACCACGAAAACAATAATCAACATCAACAAGAAACAACAACAGCTTGAACAACATAAGTGTCAACAATTCTCGGCCTAATCCAGAACAACTAAACAACTTCAAAAACAACAACAATACTCATCCTGGCCGTGTCCCTAATGGTCTCAGCGTGGTCCTTTCTCTCGCCAACAGTCAACACCAAACGGAACCTCATGGTCTTACCATTTCCAAATCGGCAACAAAACAACAACACCTAGGGTCAAAATCAATACCACATCCAAACTCCAGATCCTAACCCACGGCTCAAAACAGAAAGTACCAAGACATATCAAGCTCCGAATAAGAACAACAATAATAACATCACCAATACCGTGAGCTTATGCTCACGGTTATACGACTCGACACACACAACACAATTGGATACCAATTTATTTTAAATCACGCTTTTATTATCAAAACATATTTTACCATTGTTTCAACAAGAATGAACCAAAACCCATTAAAATCATCCGTGTTTCACGAATTTTTACCCACATCGAGGCACACACGGTGCAAACTCGTTGCTACTCACCTTCTAGGACTTCAAGTTTCACGGATCTATCAAAAGTTGCAATATGGTGGTGATTCGAGATGTAAAGGATGTGGATTTGTAGTGTATATGGTGGATTAAAGGCGCGTGAACTACACCAAAATGAAGAGAATGAAGTGAGGATTAATTTAGAAGTGGTGGTGTAGCCGGATGACCGGCGGTGGTGGCGTTTCGGGCGTTGCAGCCGGTGGTGGCTCAAGGTGGAGAAGAGAGAGATGAGAGAGATAAAGGAAGAAGATAATATGAATGGGGTAGTGTTAGGGTTTGGATTATATATCCAGGATTTGCTAAAAGGTCCTTTTGTTTTATGTCTTTTCAAAAAGGGTGTCAAAACGAGGACTCGCAGTGAAATTTTAATAAACTTTCCCGATATTACTTACTTTTATTCACGAAAAATATTAAACGTTTCCAACATAAATTTTTACGCGTCACCAATCCCATTAAATACGTTGTTCCATTAATTTGATAATACACACGTTTATAAAAATAATGCGTGACCGTTTCTCATTAAATCTCGACTCTCGCTTCCCGAGCCCATATTTATTATCAAAAATCCTCAATACGCGTTATATGTAAGCCATCATTTTGAAATAGTTTTTCCCATAAAACGTGACTATAAATACGCCTCTATTTATTTTGCGTAACAAAACTTTATATATATCGTATTATTAGGTTCCTAGTGCCAGAGTCGAAGTAGTGCCTAACTTAATACCATAGAAATGGTCTAATGACAAATATTCCACATAAATAATTAATGACACGAATCAAATTCAACATAATCAATCACCAATTCCCATAATTCTGGAAAACCGTTTCAATAAAGTTAATGATTCGTTTTAAATAATAAAACGACTATCAAAATCCGGTTTTCAAATTTACTAGTTGTCACATCCTCCCAGCCTCAGAAGAAACCCGTCCTGGGTTTCACTTAGAATTACTGATCAAGATCGAATAAAGATGATATAGATTCACTGGATTTCATCCTCACATTCACAACGTGAGTGGAGGGGCTATCACAAAATTTCCAACAAGCTCAAACACAACGATATGACTTGGCTTAGATCGCCAGATTTTTCACGAATAAGATTTCAACGAGCCCCTCAAAGGAGTTTGACGTTCATCATCATGGAACAGAAAATCTACGGATTCGCAGTGGCAATCTCTGCCGAAAGCGTCTTTCCAGATTATTCTTCACGACTCTTGCGGACTTTGCCAAGTCCCGATGCAAGAACGAGTGTCACAATTCAAATTCCAACGAGAATTCTTAAGCGAAACAGAATAGCAGAGATTAAATTTCCCTTTCTATACCCAAAACATGAAGAATATTCTCGGTTTGACTCGGGAACGAGTCAAACCCACGTGTAAAAACACGTCTCTTACCGTTTCACACAAGATCTACAATTTTAGAGATGAAGGAATGATGGTGGTGGTGTTTTGAAGACGGTGGAGCATATAACGAGGTGATGGTGATGCTTTTTGGGGCGCGTGTAACATACCACAAGAAGGAAGGACTCATAAGGAGTCTAATGGTGGTGGCGGTGTTGTGTTGTGGCCGGCGGTGATGGTGGCACAAGGGTGGCCGGCGGCTGCAAGTAGAGAGGGAGAGAAAGAGTTGTGATAAAATAAGAAGAAGATATTGTGGAGTGTGGTGTTTAGGGCTAGGGTTATTATACCTGTAATTTGCAAGGTGGTCCTTATATTTTCTATATTTTCAAAACGGGTGCCAAAACATGGGCTTACGGTGTAATTTTTAATAAACTCTCCCGATAATACATACTTTTATTCACAAGAAATACTAAACATCGCCGACATACCCTTTAATCTCCACCATTCACTTTAAATACATTTTTCTATTAAATTTGATAATAAACACGTTTGTAAAAACAAAACGCAACCATTTCTCATTAAATCTTGACTCTCACTTCCCAAGCCCATATTTGTTATCAAAAATCCTCAACACGTGTTTATATGCGCTTCATAAATTTTAAACAGGTTTTTCCATAAAACATGAGTATAAGTACGTCTCTATTTATTTCATGTAACAAAACTTTATATATATCGCATTATTAGGTTTCCTAGTGCCAGAGTCGAAGTAGTGCCTAACTTAACGCCATAGAAATGGTCTAACGACAAATATTCCGCATAATTAATCAACGATACGCATCACATTCCACAAAATCAATCATCAATTCTCGTAATTTCTGAAAACCGTTTCAATATAATTTAACGATTCATTTTATTTTTAATATCGTATTTCAAAATAGGTTTTCAATTTTTACCAGTTGTCACATCCTCCCAGCCTCAGAAGAAACCCGTCCCGGGTTTCGCTTAGAATTACCCATCAATCTCGAATAAAGATAAAACAGATTCCCTAAATTTCATCCTCACATTCACCACGTGAGTGGAGGGCTATCTTAGAATTTCCAACAAGTTCAAATGACAACGATATGACTTGGCTTAGATCGCCAGATTTTTCACGAATATGATTTCAACGAGCTCCTCAAAGGAGTTTGACGTTCATCATTACGGGACAAAAAATCTTCGGATTCGCAGTGGCAATCTCTGCCGAAAGCGTCTTTCCAGACTATTCGTCATGAGTCTTGTGGACTTTGCTAAGTCCCGATGCAAGAACGAGTATCACAAATTCAAATTCTAACAAGAATTCCTAAGCGAAACAGAATAGCAAGGATTAAATTTCTCACGTTTACTCAACGTATTCCACCATCTCCAGGTGATACCTTAATAATCTTCTTTCCCTACCTTTGGGAGCTTAATATTCATTTCAACGGTCTCACGAATGAAAGTCAATATGGCGAACTTACTGTCTCCAATTCCGGTTCAGTGAGGCTTATGTCGACACATTCGACCATAACGAGTCCTGAACGGTATAATCTTGATGCCAAGTTGTTTTCATCAACTTAGGAAAGTTTGGGGAGAGTCGGATGTCTCTCCCAGCCTCTTCTCAAAGTTACAACATTAGCTCGAAGCTTCATCTTTGACATACAATGTTTCTCTTACTTTGACCATCGGTTTGGGGAGGTTATGTATCGTTCCTATTACGACTCGTCCCCAAGGTCGTCTGTAGAGATTTCCAGAACTCAGCATATTAATCGCAGTCCACTATCGAGTAACCTATTTCGATGGAATATGCCTTCCCCATCTTCGAGCAAAATCACCGAAACCTTAAACTACGCAACAACTTGATTTTAGCTTAATCTCGCAACTCATCAAACAAGAACTGTCACGAGATTAGACCGTGTATCAAGTTGTTGAGAAAAGAATTTAACGTCTTTGATGATTTGGCTCAATTTGGGAATTGCTCAAGAAAACCGAATAGGTACCTACAGCTAAAAGTCAATGTTCATCAGGCGGTTTTAATGTGCGTACTTCTTGCTCGACTAAGAGTGTCGGCAATAACGTCTTCTTTTTCCCAGATAATAGCAAATTTGCAGTCATATTCACCAGGTAGTTCTACCTAGCGAGTCTACCTTAACGGTCCGCTCTTTCTGATTTAAAACATATCGTAACCACATGGTTAGTGTATATCATACACTTCGCGCGCCACCGGTGTTGTTTTCCCCGGATTTTGTGTGCAATTACAACTGCATCCGATGTTAACTCAGGAGTGGTGCAGCTCTTCTCGCATGTCTCGAATTGACGAGAGGCGTGAGCTACTTTCTTCTTCATTCATATCAAAACATTTCACCAATCTTTTATACAATATAACACTATACGTAACAACACCTACGCTATCTTTCGATACAGCTAGGTTAGTTGTACTATACCGCACCTACTTCCAAAATCACCATGCTTCTTCTTCGTCTTCTCCTTAGTTAACCTTTTCCTACCTCGGTAGGAATGGTACGAACAACTCAATTCTTAACAGACTACATTTCAACATAATTCAGGCAATTACAATTCACATGACTACGAAGTTGAACGGTCCAATTTTTTTAAACTTCGTTCTCCAAGAAGTTAGTCTATTGCTATTTCTTTCTTAAACCGACTTAAGGTTATCCCAGGCATCCTTCGGGCTTATCCCAACTTCTCGAGCAGTTTAGCCGATTATCATTGGCTACTAACACAGCATGACCACTTAAGGTTCACGTACACTATGAAGGCGTCTGAGGTACTGGTTAACCGACAGGCCTAACCAGAGGTTTCATAAGTCACAACAGCGTAAACACAGCATTCGAGATTCTCCTTTCCCGGATTATTTCCAATTATGGTATTCGGATCACGGATCGATTCCTCAACTAGAAGTTTGAACCTTGTAGCTGATCAAAGAGGTTCAGCTTTCTGTAAGGGGCGTCGGTTCTTCACCGCGGTTTGCTAATTGCCATATTCTAAGTCCGAGTAGTTTGAGTCTTAACTAAAAGAGGTATAAACGCAATGGGTATAACCTTTTCATTAGTTCTTCCGTCACAAAGCAAGTGTACATCCACTCCCACTAACAATCGACCAGTCTCAAGTGCATACTTACTTGCTAACGCATCGAATAGCATCACGTAGAATGGCATTGATTGCTACCTGCAATCGATCGGCCGATTCGGTATCTTCTCTAGTATCCATTGCAAAGAATATGGTTATGAACCAAATATAGTCCGTCGTAGCGTTTGAAATGCTTATTACAAGCAACCATGCCTCTATCCGTAAACGAAGTCACCAATCATCCGGTAGTTGTTCAACTCAAAGTTTTGTATAATCATCGCGAAGATCCTTGGGTAACGGAGTAGGTAGAGTAGCGTGGAACGCTATGCGAAAGAGTCGTTCCTCGAGAGTAGGTGGCGTAACGTATCTTCTTCGGATCGAAGTACAATGTCGGTGAAGTCGAAATTCATAGAATGGGAAATAGAGATAGAATCAATTCAAAATGCGAGATTTCAGGCACAAGATGAGAAACTTAATTCTCGGTAGAGGTTTAAGCAACCATCCCAGCATAACATGATCCCTACCCGAATTATACATAGGTGGCCAGTCTTTGTATAATTAAGGTCCAATGATGTCATGCTAAGTTTAGTTACAAGAGAATAGATACTAAACATTTTGTGGGTTTATGGAAGGATATGACGATAGTGACGCACATAGCTGATTCGTGACGCATAGTTAAGAAGGTGACGTCGAGTAATTCGTTGGATGACAGCTAAAACGAAAGTGCAGCGCATAAGTCTCATCACACGGGACAGTCATTCCTTGACATCTCATTTTACTCTTGGTATCTTCTTACTTCTCGATTATCCTAGGTTATCCTCCATTTCCTCGGCTCCGCAACTTCCACTCTTCCACAGTTCTCAACACACTTTCATGTAGTGCTCCTTCTTTCTTCATATGACATATGCGACACTAGCTGTCCGATCCGACCAGGAGGTTGTCGGAACCAATGCATGGGTCTTAGATCTACGGTCCCTGCTAAGTGTCCAAACTACAACTCTTACGACACGTCTCAGCACACCAACCAGAGTGATGATGCTTATAATTGTCACACTTAGGTTAATTCTTAGTGCGTCTCAAATTTCCTCCAGCTTTTGACAACATAAGCCTCCACGACCTCTTGTCGTATGTACGGTTTTCTCTCACCTTTAGCAAATCTTCTCATTTCCTCTTGTTTTTCGCTTTCTCAGTGTCATCATCACCAAGCCTTACTCCTTACCTTTTCAGGGCACAACTAGAATAACTCAATGAAGCGGTGAGTATAGGTCTGTAGATCAGTACCTCTCATCTTGTGGGTCCTGAACTCGACTTGTCATTCCTTGAGTGGTCTTCCCACTACCTTTTATTTTCAACCACTTCCCTAGTTGTATCTCATCCCATTAGATATTCAAAGTACTACGAAATGTAGCTGGTCACGAGGTAATCACGTCATCCTCGTTAGACGGGCCAATCCATCAATATAGTGCTCTATCTTGAGCGGTTCAGCATGAGCTATCTCAAGTCACCATAGGGACAGCTCCTCGAAATAGCGACCTGATTCGGCATGTCGATGCCGTTCGCCTTACAATTCCATATTTTAATCTCCCATTTTCTCGCTTTTCCACGAAGGCAACAATCCCCAACGTAATCGTCTTAAATCCTCCTCCTCAATACCTCGAATAAGTCGCTTTAATATCGCTAGATCAGAGATTACTATTTCTTCCTATAGTGTTTACGAGACATATTCGTCTTCTCACAATTACCAATTCGAAATATGGTTTCAATCTTTTCTACCCAACGTTCTAGAGCAACAACCTCTCTGATCTCGCCCTTCCAATAGACATACAACTTCGTAACTCCTCATACGTTCCCTTACGGGCATCGTTTTGGTGGATGGGCGATTCGTATCGGTTTTGTGTCTCGGCCACACGTTTGGCCACCAAACTGCTCAATAAATGCTCAATTCACCTTAACACGTTTTGGCGAGACCTGGTTGTTTGTAGTTTAGCTCAGAATGACTAGAGGTTGCCCACGACGTCCTGTGCTAATAGCTGCAACAAGTCGTGTCTGCGTAGTCCTACTAAGTCTCGTTTCGGGGCTATTAATCTGCCCCCACCAGCATCCATGAACTATATGATTCGAATATCGGGATAACATCGCACAAAAACTTTGCTCCTTGTCGTTAAAGGAATGAACTTCAAACACGATATCAAGAATACTAATTCGCTCAACAATTGTAGGTTCCAGNGCTGCAACAAGTCGTGTCTGCGTGGTCCTACTAAGTCTCGTTTCGGGGCTATTAATCTGTCCCCACCGGCATCCACGAACTATATGATTCGAATATCGGGATAACATCGCACAAAAACTTTGCTCCTTGTCGTTAAAGGAATGAACTTCAAACACGATATCAAGAATACTAATTCGCTCAACAATTGTAGGTTCCAGATCCACCTAGTAAACAGATGCTTGGATTCATCGCACATTGGGGTTTGGAACGAGGTTCCCGCAAGCTCAATGCGAGACTATGAATCACCGAGGTTATAACGATAAACAACACAACTAATGCGTAAGCGAAACTTCCAATTAAGCACGATCATCCAATGTCGATACATGATCTCCCAAATTTCATCAACGGCGAATCGAAGCGGCGTTAGATGATGACGGTAGCTATTTAAAGAAGCTAGGTTATCTAACCGATAACCTTTCGGTTTAGAATTCACAACAATCAATTCATAACTATTCACACTCTTGGCGTAATAGTTTTTAAGATGGTTTCTTAGACGATGCTAGATGGCGTTTCAGAACAACAGGACGAATGTCCGATCTCAGCATTAACTAATAACGAATATGACGGAAACATATGGATATGTTACCGCTCTAGAATCGAATAGTGAGGACTGGATAGGGAGGAGACACAATCTATGACAACGGTATATAATTATCATATTCAGGATATCACACACAATTCACGAGTCATAAGGGTGGGTGATACGCTAATAAATTTCCTCCGCAATACTCACCGGCCCAATTGGGTTCGTCAACCCAAGGGGTCCGATAACTATTGCGGTTTGGTTTATTAACGTTAAACCAACCTGTAACTCAAACCATAATCAATACTTCCTATAATCATTCATATCGCAATCACGTAAATCACACCTTTAGCTGCCCTCTATAAGGGTCTCATATAATAATTCACATCATATCGTCATCTCATAATATCTCAAACATAATATAAGATGCTTCGGCTTGGCGGGCTAGCGGGCGTTGGTCGAGGATCGCTTTCTAAAAAAAATCGGTTATAGTTTAGGTTTTTATTACCTAGTTCTCTATAACCTTGGCTCTGATACCAATCTGTAACACCCCCAAAATTTGGTACAGCGGAAGACTCATCAAGCTTTCGGGGTGTTACGGGGATTGGTATCCAACACAAGTCATAAAGAAACGAGATAAAGTAAACATAAGTAAAAGCAAAACCAACAGGGTTTTTAGAGTTTACATTCATCCCAAATATTTAGCGTAAGGCCCAAAAACATAAGTTTAAAACATAGGTCCACGATAAGATATCAGAGTTTGAAATAGATCCTTTAACCAAAACGCCTAGCCAAGCCTTCCAAGCATGCATCTCCAATCATTCTTAATTACCTGAGAAAACGTGCTAAAAGTCAGCTTTCGCTGGTGAGATCATAGGTTTAAATTCATAATTAAATCAAGTGGACATATACGCAAAACGCTTGCTAGCTAGACTAGGCATCGCGGATAACCTCCGCATCAAAACCCTATAGGGGCACCCTACAGGCAACAAAGTCCCATAAGGCCTATAGGCGACCAATCTCGCAGATAACCTCTGCATCAAAACCCTATAGGGGCACCCTACAGGCCACAAAGTCCCATAGGGCCTATAGGCGACCAAATTTCATGGATAACCTCCGTATATCAAACTCCTATAGGGGCACCCTACAGGCAACAAAGTCCCATAGGGCCTATAGGCGACCAATCTCGCAGATAACCTCTGCATCAAAACCCTATAGGGGCACCCTACAGGCCACAAAGTCCCATAGGGCCTATAGGCGACCAAATTTCATGGATAACCTCCGTATATCAAACTCCTATAGGGGCACCCTACAGGCAACAAAGTCCCATAGGGCCTATAGGTAACCAAATCTCACGGATAACCTCTGTATCAAAACTCCTATAGGGGCACCCTATAGGCAACAAAGTCCCATAGGGCCTATAGGTAACCAAATCTCACGGATAACCTCCGTATATCAAAGTCCTATAGGTGCACACTATAGTCCTATAAATCCTAGTTCTATAGCATAGCAAGTTTTAAATAAAAGGCGATAAAAGTCCACATAAAACATTTTTGCACGTTTCTCACCCCAAGTATTGAAAACAAAGTTCAAGAGTAACCTATCTCCGTCAACTAATTCACAACAATTTCAACAACTTCTTCAATTATTTCCCGGCCGAGACCCTAGTGGTCTCGACTTGGTTCTACGGTAGCTCACAACCACGAAAACAATAATCAACATCAACAAGAAACAACAACAGCTTGAACAACATAAGTGTCAACAATTCTCGGCCTAATCCAGAACAACTAAACAACTTCAAAAACAACAACAATACTCATCCTGGCCGTGTCCCTAATGTTCTCGGCGTGGTCCTTTCTCTCGCCAACAGTCAACACCAAACGGACCCTCATGGTCTTACCATTTCCAAATTGGCAACAAAACAACAACACCTAGGGTCGAAATCAATACCACATCCAAACTCCAGATCCTAACCCACATCTCAAAACAGAAAGTACCAAGACATATCAAGCTCCGAATAAGAACAACAATAATAATATCACCAATACCGTGAGCTTATGCTCACGGTTATATGACTCGACACACACAACACAATTGGATACCAATTTATTTTAAATCACGCTTTTATTATCAAAACATATTTTACCATTGTTTCAACAAGAATGAATCAAAACCCATTAAAATCATCCGTGTTTCACGGATTTTTACCCACATCGAGGCACACACGGTGCAAACTCGTTGCTACTCACCTTCTAGGACTTCAAGTTTCACGGATCTATCAAAAGTTGCAATATGGTGGTGATTCGAGATGTAAAGGATGTGAATTTGTGGTGTATATGGTGGATTAAAGGCGCGTGAACTACACCAAAATGAAGAGAATGAAGTGAGGATTAATTTAGAAGTGGTGGTGCAGCCGGATGACCGGCGGTGGTGGCGTTTCGGGCGTTGCAGCCGGTGGTGGCTCAAGGTGGAGAAGAGAGAGATGAGAGAGATAAAGGAAGAAGATAATATGAATGGGTTGGTGTTAGAGTTTGGATTATATATCCAGGATTTGCTAAAAGGTCCTTTTGTTTTATGTCTTTTCAAAAAGGGTGTCAAAACGGGGACTCGCGGTGAAATTTTAATAAACTTTCCAGATATTACTTACTTTTATTCACGAAAAATATTAAATGTTGCCAACATAAATTTTTACGCGTCACCAATCCCATTAAATACATTGTTCCATTAATTTGATAATACACACGTTTATAAAAATAAGGCGTGACCGTTTCTCATTAAATCCCGGCTCTCACTTCCCGAGCCCATATTTATTATCAAAAATCCTCAATACGCGTTATATGTATGCCATCATTTTGAAATAGTTTTTCCCATAAAACGTGACTATAAATACGCCTCTATTTATTTTGCGTAACAAAACTTTATATATATCGTATTATTAGGTTCCTAGTGCCAGAGTAGAAGTAGTGCGTAACTTAATACCATAGAAATAGTCTAATGACAAATATTCCACATAAATAATTAACGACACGAATCAAATTCAACATAATCAATCACCAATTCCCATAATTCTAGAAAACCGTTTTAATAAAGTTAACGATTCGTTTTAAATAATAAAACGACTTTCAAAATCCGGTTTTCAAATTTTACCAGTTGTCACAAGAAGGCATTAACAATGATGATTTGCTCCGGTATTTTGGTGTAAATGGACTAAGGTCGATTGGTGTTAGCCGAAAGACCCCCTGATATAGGTAATAGTAACATCTTACTTTGATCATAATCTTGCTTTAGAAAGGTTACGTTTGTTGTTTGTTCCTTTAGCCGCAAGCATAGTGAAAACCATATTGATACCAAGTGTCTTATTATTTGGATGTTGCTCTTACTCTTGTAGTGTTATGTTTTGGTGTTTGACTCGTATGTTTATTCTGTTGTGGTGTGTAACTGTTTCTTTTTAGACGTTTACAATGATCGATTCGTTTGTTTTATGAAATATGTGTCAACAGCTTATTGTGTATTTGTAGTTGAAAAAAATTAACAATCCGAAAGACACTTTTACAAGAATTATAATGATAAGTATGGGATGTGCACTGAAATGAAAAATCCACATTGCCAATGACTGTATTAAAGTATCTATGTACTCCATACCAGATAAGGATAAGAATCAGATTAACTCTTATGATTCGAGGGGTGTAAAAGAAGCCTACTTATGTTTTTCAAGTTTTGTTAGTTGTTTCTTGGTGTCGCTTATTAGTCGTGTGGTGTAAAAGGGTGGTTAGATTATGCCTCGTACATATTTGGTAGCGAATTCATGCTGCAACTGACATGGGCACAATTTTGTTGCCTCTTTTTGCAGAACAATAGACTGTACCTATGCTTTTTAATAATCTACAAACCTAGAGTTGTAAAGGGGCATCCTGATCATATTCAAAGCAGTCGATTGCAGTCATGCAGATCCGTCGTGGGTTGTTAACACAAAACATCAGGTATGGTTCTTTGTTCTTCTTTAAGTTCAGTAAGCTACGTAAATGACGATACAATTAGAAAACTGTATAACTTAAAAAAAAAACTTAATTACCTTTTTCACCTTACATATATAACTTAAAAAACTTGAACTTTGATACATTTATATCAAAATATCCCAAAAACCTGGACATTCCCACCAACCCTTTAACCCAAAACACATCTTCACAAAGACAAAAAAACATCATCAGTATGGCATGGCCTTCAGCTTCTGAATTAACGACAAAAGCTCTGATGCTCGCTTTTGTTTCTTCATAACATTCACCAATATGATTGACACCTCTGTCAAGTCTTGGGTTTGCAAATTTGTGAGCTCTGAAATGCTCTGAACAGTGGAGTCAAACTCAAACACCTTCCCCAGCTCTCCAAGCACAAAGTCCCTATCAGCCACACGACTCATTATCTCCTTTGCTTTTTTTCTTAGCTCCCCTTCATCCACCAATGTGACAGTGACCTCCCTCTCGAACCTTACAACCATCATGTCTCTAACCAATGTTGACCCAGCAGCAGCTAACTCCTTGAAAAGTGGCATACATGTTGTCATATTTGTATTTGTTATTCAAAACCTTTTTTTTGAGTATATATGTGTGTCTTTAGTTTGAGATTTTGCTTTGTTAGTGATTAATTTTTCGTGTTTGTATGTCACTTATAAGCACACTTGCTTTAAATACAACCCTTGATCCACACAAATTAATAATTACTCATGGTTCATTTCACTTCCACATACATGAACAAATATTAATTGTGTGTGTCTGTTTAATGAGTATTTTGTCTTTGTTTATGATTGTTAATCTTTGTTTATATGTGACTACTAAAGGCAGTTGATTTGATTGCCACCCTTGAGCCTCACGAATGAACAGTTATTCATCATTAACTTCCCTTCCCCATGCATGAACACACAATAACTACCCATCCTTTCACATCCAATGGCAGTTTGACCAAAAGTAATCCTAACATAACTATATTTATATGATAGGTAACACACAACTCATAAATCATTTTTCTAACATAACTTACTTATCATACACCCTACAACGTCATTCATCAATCATGGCTTCTTCTTCTTCCAACAATGTCAATGAAATCAAAGAGGTATCTTGGTCCTATAATATGGCAACGGAATTTAAGATCTTTGTGAACAACCGAATCACTCAAGATAAAGGTTGTTTGATTCGATATGTGGAGGAGCGTAATGAACTCCAAAAGAAAGTTGAGGCAAGTCAGGATCCAATCAGTGTGAGTGAACGTCTGGGTCCATTCAAGAAAAAAAATGGTGCTATTATTGGTTGTCTAGTTGAAACACAGAAAAGGGACCGTAACAGGATTAATATGTTGACTGCTATAATCAATGACATCATTGATGGGATTCGTGAGTTGGAAGGCCAAGCTAAGCTTATGGAGGTTCATGAACAAGCCTCCTCTGATGAAGATTAATCTATGATCAGGATGCTTGTCTTTTGGGGTTATATTTTGGCACTCATATTGTATGTCTTGATATTAAGTTTGTAGTTATCTTTACTTATGTGTATGTACTTAGTACTTACATTTGTTTGTGAATGTGTCATGGCTATTAATATTAATCTTTGTTGCTTTCTTTATTTTGTTCTTTTTTTTGTTCTTTGTTACTTTTGTTTTCTGTTATCTTATATGTATATATAAGATATTTGAATCAAGAAAAGGTTATGGTTTGTTGGTTGGTGTACACGGCTAGGAACATTAAGCCACATGTACGGCTACGGTTTGCTTGGTTTTGGCGGTCCCTTTTTCCCTTTTTCCCGCCTATCCTATTGGGAACAATTCAACCACATCTCCAGCCTATTTAATAACTCGCTTGCATACCCTAACAACACACACAAACACATAATTAACCTTTAAATAAACACAAACAACAATGGCAGCAAATGGACAGTTTACAAATGATGCTGAAGAATACGCCTTCGTCTTAAACAAACCATTGTTGTTTAACGCAGTCTTTAATGAATTCGGGTATGCACCC
>LBNU01002494.1:102807-170519 GCA_014162995.1 Artemisia annua
TCATCATTCAGTGACAAAACCTCTGCCATTCTCTGATCACCTATATCAATTTTCGTTTGCACCTCATTGCATTTCTCCCCGACCCACCTAATGAAAGCTTCCTCTTCAGTGTGATCTTGAATGAATAAAAACTTGAAGCATTTATTTAGTTTATCTAATCCAGAAGCTTCTTTCAATTCGTTGATAAGAGGAGTGGCAGCAACCATTGACTTGATTGATGGGTTAAAAAAAAAGGGATTTTGCTTTAGAGGAGTTATTAGGACTTAGCAATATATGGGAAAATGTAACCTATATAATACATCTAAAAAGGGTGCTATCATTGCAAAACTTAATTGTCGAATTAATTCACATAGTTGGTTTGCTTTCCCATGCAGAATTATGAATAAGTTTTTTGAAAATACATGTTGCAATGGGAGATGGATACACCTACCCAATGGGAGAGAAGGAAAAAAACATTAATTGTGTTTTTATTCCTTTCAATGACATATACATGCCACATATTACAAGCATATGGGTAGACTACCCACTAGGTAGATTAAGTTTTCTCCGTTGCAATGACACATAAATTTTTTCCGCCTATAACATAGAGTTTAGTTAGCGTTTCAAATGTAACTAAAATTTATGCGAGCCATTACATTATGCGAAGCCTATACAACCTAAAAACTTTCTTAATTTACTCGACCTCGATTAGAGATAACGAAATCACGCCATTTACCAACAAGTTTATGTGAAAAATTGCATTATGATAAATATATAAATAGTTAAAATCATTTTAAGATTTATAACTCGACATCAATTAAAGAGTAGCGAAATAACGCCATTATGATAAAGATATAAAAAGTTGCCCCATTTTCCCAAGTTGCCCAATTTGCATTTCACTCTTGCACTTTTGAGCAACTTGCTCATAAAATGACAAAAACATTATAAAGTTAAAAAACCTGTTCACATCAACTTGCTACCATCAAAACACATATCTTGTACGATAGGCAACCAGACTTTTTGAAATCTTGTAATGTTTACATGTGTCCTTCCTTTTGGGCAACCATATGTCTTTTGGGCAACTTTGATTTTGCATGGGAAGTGTAACTAAACTATACACTGTTCCAGTTTGGTTCTCAACATAAATTAATCTATTTTGGGCATTTAAGAGTGCTTCATTTACTACTCTTCTCCTATACGCTTCTTTAAAAACTTACTAAATTTACTTTCTTCAATAATCTCATTCATCATGGCATCTAACATACCAATTTATGATCAAATCGCACATCAGACTGGGTCTAGGCGTTTTGATAAAATCCTCCTTGCTCTGTTTGCTAGGGAGAGAGAGGCCAACAGGGGTGACGAGAAAGAGTATAGGAAGATGATTGAGGAAATAGAGGTGCGTGTTGAGCACAGGCATGCTATCTTACTGGAGCTTGAAAAATTTGGAACCTATCAAATCATGAATGAACCCTTGGACCGTCTTAAGTTAGCACAGCAGGAGGATTTGGATGAAATTGCCTTTTTGACTAAAAGGCGACAAGCAAGTTTGCGCCGTGCCACTGACAAGTCAATGATTATCAAGAACCTCAGGATGTTTAAATAAGCAACATTGTTAAGGTTCGGGTCTTTTGTTATGAATCATCTTTTGAAGGTAAATCGTCTTTTGTGGTGGAATTTGTGTTATAAACGCTATGTAAGTCAAGTGTAGTTCTGGGTTGTGGGTATGTGTTTAAGTAGTCGTGTTGATCGTGTATTTGGGTCTTATGAACTTCTATCATGTCTAGAATGGATTAATCTGAATGTTATTAATGAAAGTATGTCTAGTTATTATGTTCTTGCTTTAATTATTTTGTTGTTAAATTTTTACTCGTTCTAATAATTGTATACCGTATAAAACATATTTGTTACATTTAGATTAAATGCATTGACCATTGTTAAACATTAGTCACTCAACAATCTTTCATGGGATTCCCAACCGGCGGTGCATGTACCAAAATGTATCCATTCCATTTCCCAAGCCCCACGGTCCTCTATATATAGTCGCTCCTCCTAACACAAAGACACCTTAACTCTCCAACATCCACATCTACCTTTCCATCTACCTTATCAAAACAACAATGGCGCCACTACCACTTTTTGATGAACTTGCTCAGGCTTGTGGTTCCACTTCCTTGGAACGCCATCTTGATTTATATCTTGAGAGGTCTTCTGCTAAAGACAAGGAGCTGGAGAGGGAAATCACCCAGGTGTGCATGAAGTTGTCAGAGTCCATCAAAGAAGCCCAAGCTTTTCTGAAGGAGGTGGATGTCCTGAAGGGTCGGGTCGAGGCTCTGGAGACTGCCAAGTTCCTTAGACAGCGTCAGCATAAGGATATGCTGAGGCTGATGGCTCTGATGATTTCTATGAAGGAGACTGAGCTGAGCATGCGTGAGAAGGATTTGTTTGCTGAGAAGCTCAAGGGATGGTTGCCATTCTAGAGTCTCCTATCATGGGTCATGCTCTTGGAACTCTCCAACCGGATGTATTTGATGTTTAATGTATTTCAGTTTTTTTTGTTTCATGTATGGTGTTGATTAATGAATGGACTTTTTTTTATAAAATATTAATCACATGTTCTTTAATATTGCTCGTGTTTGGTTATGCTACTCTCCCTAAACTCCTTTTTAAAAACTGCATATCCTATTGGTATTAAAACTGGTTATTGTACTTCTTGTTTTAACCCATTTAGAGACTTTCCATGAGTTGCAACACTGAGTTGACTTTAGATGGTCAAAATGTTGTTTTGGCCCATTCGTTATAATATTTTTCTCATCAAATGCTCTTTTACAAATACCTGTCCTTAAATGTATTTCATAAAATAAAGGTGTTTGACTATTTGAGGAATAAGTATACGATGATATTTTTACAATGACATTGTAAAATTACAAGTTAACGAGAACACAACCAAGATTCTATAAGCATCTGCAAAAACATGTCCAAGTATGGGTTTAACTCCCTCTGTAACTTCTTAACATGATTGTGTGTGAGAGATAATAAAATTATTCAACAAAAAAATAAAATAAACAGAAAACAACAACATTGTGACATTCAAACATACATCTGATTCATTAATATTACAACATTATTACATTTATTGAAAAGATTAACAAACAAAAGCCCCTAAACCACCATTCACCTAATCATACTCATCCATGATGGCAATCGCATGCTCCTTCTTTGATATAAGAGCACGAACATCTTTCAGAATGGCCTTAAAGGACTCCAGCAAACGACGCTCCATTACTTGAACCTCACGCAGGGACTCATAGGCATCATCAGCCGCTTCTTCTTCATCAAAGTTAAGATCTAAAACCTCACGCATTCGCTCGGTGCGATTTTCAACATTTTTACACAACTCATCACGTTGCTCACCCAACCACATGATCATCGCTTCATTTAGAGGAATTTCTTGACTGAAAAGGAATTTAAAACATGTGTGGAGCTTATCAGACCCACACATTTCTTTCAGTTCATTTAGAAAAGGTTTTGCAGACATGTGTAAGATATGGTGTTTTGATTATAAAAGATAAAAGATAAAAGATAAAACAAACTAATAAAAATAAAGAATCTGGAACTCCAAATTTAAAGACAAAAATATCTATAACTGCTCATAACGACTTACAAACAGTTATCTATAACTGCGCATAACTGCTTATAAACATCTGTAAAATTACATGTTATAGTGAAAATATATATAACTGCTCCTAACAGCATATAAACAGTTATCTTTAACTGCTCATAACTGCAGAGTTTTTTGCCAACTTATTCCCTGCTTATTTGTTATATGATGATATCTGGTTACATCTCCTTTAAACCAAACTTGTTTTTTTCCAATGGCTCAGTTCCAGATCCTTGATCATCTTATGAATCTTGCTGGGAGTTCTAATTTGCATGACAGAATCCGCGTGTGGTTTGTGCAGCAGGCAACGGAGGACACTGCATTCGCTAACCTATTATTTGTGTGCTGCCAGCATTTGAGGCGCGTAATGAACAAACATCGGATTATGATGGCAGACATGGAAGCGTTAGGCGATCGTGGAGTTGCGGTGGATTCTCTGGAAGCATTAAGGAAAACATATAATAGGCATAAATCCATGCTTGAAATCATGACAGATTTATTGGCTCAAGCTAGGAGCGGTGTTCGTGAGGAGGAAGCCAACGCAGTTAAAATGAATGAAAATAATTAGTTGCTTATGTAAGTAGCAAATTTCATAACGGTTACTGCAAAATGTGATGGCATATTTAACGTTGTAATAATTTGTGTATACAGGTTATTTGTTGTGTTGTTCATGGAATGGTATTATGGTCTAATTGATGTATATGAAGTTTTAGCTAATTTTTTTTTAATGAATTTACTCTTAGGAAGATTGATGATTCTGGAAGTTAACAAACGTTTACTGTGTTTCATAAAGCGGATTTAGTAACTTATTATAAACTATACCATATGGATGTTTCTAGTTTGGCTCGTTAGAAAACACTAAGATTATTGAGGATATGCATGGGTCAGGAATATAATGTCATTGAGGGTGGTTGTTCTTAAAAATATCAATCCTCATTGCATATGACTGAGTTTGTGGTCAGGCTTTTACTAAAACTGAGATGCCATATTGAGGACTGTTTGCATGTGACTATTCTTTGTCATTTGGGTTTCGATATTTAAGATTTGCCATAGGGTTGTTTACATCTCATACCTGATCAACACATCTCATTCCTTACCTCATACAATTTTCCCCCTACTCTTAATCACTTTCTTCACCATAGTTGCTTCATTTGCAACGGAATATGTCGATTGGTAAAAGACTTAAGTTAGAGCAGAAGGTTGAAGATAGGAAATGGTCAAATAAGGTAGCAAGAGAGGTTATTTTTCCTGAGATTTATGAGAGATATGGGCCAAATGCTGAAGCAAAAATGCAATTGCCAGCTGAAACTCTAGAAGAGCTAAGACGGCAAATATACGCTGAGGAACAAGCAGAATGTGGTGAAACAAGTGGTAGTCTTAAACTGAAGGGACAAAAGTCACACAATAATGGTCCCAGTAGCATTAGAAATGTTTTAGGAAACCAACCTATAATCGACGAGACACTTAGAAAAAATGAAACCACATAGGAAGACTATAAAGATGTGCTAAAGAAACAAGGAAACATAAATAAATTTTGTATCCTTGTAAAGTAATGTTTCGAATGTTATTAACTAAACAAGTTGGGTTACTTTTGTTAATGTGTTTATGATAGTAATAATAGACTACTATTTCAAAAGATAGATGGGAAACAAAAGAGGATGATGCGGAAAAGAAGCCTGCACCAGATTATTTGTCACACCATTCTCTTTCGTTTCTCGTCTATCTTTGGTTAAATGCCCTCTACTGATGATCTAAGCCTAATGTGGAAATGGATGATGTATTAGACAATGTTGTACAACATCTTATATTTCTGAGGGCCCCCTACAATTCCTTTTGCTTTTGCAGCAGTCTATACGCAAAAGTCTGGACCAAGCGAAATGCTAGATTGTTGAAATAACAAAAGGAACTCTAGTGGACACTGAGAATGGGTAATTCAGTTGAACATCGTATGTCTAGTTATGTGACACACGATGTTGCATGGCTATTATAAGGCGCACAATTTATGAATGTCACTGGCAATGCACTCATAAGGTGCTCTTATATATCCAGAGCTGAGAAAGAAGATAAGGATATGGCAAAATTCATTTGCACCAAATACACTTGTACGACATCCTCTTCTTCTTTCACACCTCTGGATATGTAAGTTGAACATCGTTTGTCTTGTTATGTGACAGACCCTGTTACAAATTTACGCGGTTTGCACTATTAACTTAAACAATTTCTTATGTAACATTTGCAATTGAATTACGTGAAATATTATGGGTTACTTATGATTTTGTGTTTATGATATCTATAACATCGTTGATATATGCATGCATTATTCTTAACTAATGAAAAGATATCTCTGATGGCATAGGTGATGTGACTAAGGATCACTGGTAAGACAGACGCAATAAATATAGAATGATAAGAAGGAAAAAGAGGATATGGCAAAAACATGTATTTGCACCAAATACACTTCTACGAGATCCTCTCTTTCCTTGTTATCAATTCTATATTCCTTGAGTATGGTTAATCAATGATGCTGTCATTCAATGGATCATACCTCAACAGGATGCAATGATACCGTAACAACCAACTACAAATTTTACCATGTACAACGGTCGTTGTTATGTAGTTTATGAAACTGCATCACGATCTTCATTTCTCAATATTGACACACGATGTTGCATGTCTAAAACAGCGTAGGTCCTACAACTGTAATAGCCGAAAATCAACAAAGTTACCCCTTCTGCGTGCCCCCGAACAATCCCTTTTGCTTTCTCAACACTCTTTGAGCAAAAGCTTGCACCAAGCGAATTGCTAGATTGCTGAAATAACAAAAGGAACAGTTGTGGACACGAAGAATGGGTAATTATGTTTAAACATCGTATGTCAATATTAAAAAATGAACAAGACGATGGACTATAAACTAAAGATTTTACTTACTAAAGAAACAGGCATAAAACAACAACGATATGGCTCTTGATACCAATTGTAGGATATTAGTTAACATCACAAACACAAATATATTTGTGGTTGGCTCGTTGAAGGTAAGAAAGAAAGAAAGAAATTCTAGAGAGAGAAAGTTAGAGAGAGAAAGAGATGAAGCCTTGAGAGAAAACCAAAAAAAAGAAAATGAGATTATGAGAGAAGGCTTACCCTCTTCAAGGATGGAGAGGGGTTTATATACATGGGTTTTGCCACTAGGGCGTGCCACTTGGGCTGCGGATCAGGTATACAGTGGGTAAAGACCCGTCCTTCTTCCGCGGACTAATCTAATTCTAAACTACGTATTACTAACTAATGTAACTACTACGAGCTAAACAATGCTTAATCATGTTTGGGGTGACCGAATCTTTCTTATACAGAAATCGTATTCCTAACACTAAGGATCACTGGTAAGACAGACGCAATAAATATAGAATGATAAGAAGGAAAAAGAGGATATGGCAAAAACATGTATTTGCACCAAATACACTTCTACGAGATCCTCTCTTTCCTTGTTATCAATTCTATATTCCTTGAGTATGGTTAATCAATGACGCTGTCATTCAATGGATCATACCTCAACAGGATGCAATGATACCGTAACAACCAACTACAAATTTTACCATGTACAATGGTCGTTGTTATGTAGTTTATGAAACTGCATCACGATCTTCATTTCTCAATATTGACACACGATGTTGCATGTCTAAAACAGCGTAGGTCCTACAACTGTAATAGCCAAAAATCAACAAAGTTACCCCTTCTGCGTGCCCCCGAACAATCCCTTTTGCTTTCTCAACACTCTTTGAGCAAAAGCTTGCACCAAGCGAATTGCTAGATTGCTGAAATAACAAAAGGAACAGTTGTGGACACGAAGAAATGGTAATTATGTTTAAACATCGTATGTCAATATTAAAAAATGAACAAGACGATGGACTATAAACTAAAGATTTTACTTACTAAAGAAACAGGCATAAAACAACAACGGTGCATATGCAAGTGGACACACTTTGGTACTTTGAGCCTCCACTGGAAATCCCATTGCCATGTCGACGAAATATGTGCAAAGGTTTGCGCCAAACCCATTGCAAATGACAATGACATAGGAATGGGTTTTCGAGGGGAAGCTCAAAGTACCAAGGTGTGCCAAGTATATCGATTCTAGAAAAGCATGTGAGTACTAGGACTCGTGTTGAATGGGATAATGAAGGAGGGTGGATTGCCAGGAACAATACACGCTATATCATTATCACAATCAACACACCTCAATGATCGGGCCACATCAATCAGACGATGTAGATGGGTTCCATTGGTTAAATTGACTGAGTTCCCTAAAACCATCGGTGTGCTTGATATTGATCACATTTTTCAAAAAAACTTAAACAAAAAAAAATAATAATGGGATCAAGAACAAGCACACATACGGTTTTAGGGAACTCAGTCAATTTAAGCAATGGAACCCATCTACATCGTTAGATAGATGTGCCCAGATCATTGAGGTTTTCAAGGTGAAGCTCAATGTAGCAAGCTGTGTATGGCCACATTACTTAGTGGATGGTTGGTTTTAGATCATAAAAAAGAATGGAATGCAACAAACCAACATACGTAACCCTTCTTAGTTCCCGCTACAGCTCGTTTTGTCGTTTCAACTCCTTTTGAGCAAAGGCCTGCACCAGGCTCATTGCTAGATTGTTGAAAAAACAAAAGGAACTATATGGGAACTAAGAAGGGAAAGGTATGTTGAAATTCCAGACTCATTTATAAACTTAAACCAAGCATCCACAAAGTAATGTGGGCAGCTAAAACATAACTTGTTTCGCTGAACTTCACTTTGAAACACTTTTCTACAATCCACAACTATATCACTTTGACAAACTAACATCACCTAAAGTATGATAGAATTATCGATTATATAAAAGTGAGTGAGTATTAGGACTCTCGTGTTGAATGGGATAATGAAGGAGTGTGGCTTGCCATGAACAAGAAACACTATATCATTATCACAATCAACACACCTCAATGATAAGGATACATCTATCCCGCGTTTATGATGGTTTTCGAAAGTTTATTTGGATACTGACCCTAGAACCATTTGCGTCCTTAATCTTTATCACAAATTAACTCTCGAACACCATCAAAGACGCTGGAAAGACATATCTTTATAATTGAGGTTAGCGAGACAAGTTCAATCTAACAAGTCATGCCAGCACCTATTACATACCTTGTTAGTTTGAACTTCTCGTTGAAACACTTTTATACAATCGACAAGTATATCAAACTAAAACTTTAACTTTCTTAGATAGCGCCTAAACATATATAAAACCTATTTATTCGCTAATTGTGTTAAAAACTTAATTCTCATACCAATAACTATATAAAATCTTTTTTTTTGGCCGTGATGTTTTTTAAACTGTATTAAGCTAATTTCAGAAAATATTTAATGCATTTCATACGACGAGAAGGTTCACTTACGGGGCTTTCATCACGTTCACCAACCAACGAGTGTATATCAGAAGGATAACAAGAGACCGTGCAGTTTGTCTAGCCATATGGAATAGAGTAGACACTAACTTTTCACTTCCACCCATCCATTTTTAAAGCAACTGTCATGAAGAGATGCTGCATAAACATAAATATTCATCATTACTAAATGGCAAATAATATCACATGAATGTGGACAAATTACATATAAACCCAGATAGGTAATTGTACTTTTGCCTTCACATTAAATGTTCGTACATGATATGTCAAACCCTATGCAACTATTATGCAATTCTTTGGTGGTTAATTATAACAAATGTCCATATTAGTCTTATGCACTTTTTTGGTACTTAATTAAAACAAATGTCCATATATCTGTTATGTAATTTTTTGGTACTTAATTAAGACATATCTCCATATAAGTGTTATTTAATTTTTTGGAAATTATTTATAAAAAATGCCAAACCATTTTAGTCTGTAAACCATTATGAGGAAACAAGCCTATATGAAAGATGTTAATCTACTGACAAAGATGTAACGTGACCTGAAAAAGGTTGTCTCCGCCTCTGTCACCACAGCCGTACATACAGTAGGGGCAGCAAAGACTTCCGGCAGTGACGGCAGTCGAGGCTTACATAAGTCCGTAACAGTGTTTCAGGATAAAAGTATAATTAAAACACAGATCTACAAAGAAGATGTAAAATATATGAAAAAAAACCTTCAAGCCTTAATTACTATTACAGATCTATTATGTAGCTTAAAAGAATACCTCATAACTTTGATAAACATCTCGGGTTGTTGAAACGTCCATTGGTTGTGAGGATTGCTGGTTGACTGGTTGACTTGTAGTAAGATCCGGTGGTCGTGATGGTGGAAGATGAAAATATTGGTGAGGTGCAAAGAGTGTTTTTTAGATGGAGGAAGATGAGAATAGAGGATATGTGTTGGAGGAAGATGAGTTATGTGTTTATTTATAACATGAGAGGTTAATTAGGTGAGTGGTTATTTCATTAAATATGGTATTAATTGTAGTAAAGTGTTCCTTCCCCAAGAAGCTTGTAGTTAAACAAATAAAAAAAGTTGCCCAATACGAGTTGCTCAACAAAGTACAGGGTTGCCCTATACATTATACCCGACACATACCTTACAAGTACTATTCATTTTGTGTACTTTAATATAAAATATGATGACACGTGTCACTTTCATGTTGAGTCGCTCAATTTAGAAGTTGCCCTGATCCAATATGAGAAATGGAAAAAAAATCTAAAAGTGGGTACAAGTACAAGTCGCCCGATCCAGTTTCGGAATTTCCCCTTATGATATTGAGATAATGTAATTTTCTCTTTTTTATCATTTGACTTCTGTCTAGCCAATTGTACTCATATTTTCATCATACGTACCACTTGCAACCAATGATTTCGAACCGGCAACAGGGAGGTTGGCTGGTTCTCAAAGCCCGGTCAAACCAGTTGTTAGCGAACTATTCAAACCTGGTTAAAACCAGGGACCGGAACCGGTCAAACAAACCGTTCTGCGAATTTTTGGAGCTGAATCTCGCCGGAAAAATGTTATTTTGCTGGAAACTCGCTAGCAATCTGTGATCTTACGATGAACTAGCTGACCATTTTCCAAAAGTAGAAGAGAAACAAAAAAGTTTGGAAACAACCATATCTCAGAAGTTCTGTTAGAAATTAATCTTGCTATGATGAATGAAACACAGGTAATAATATGAATATAACTTTATTGATACTTGCAATTTTGTTTCATTATCGAACTTACAATAATCGACCCTATATATAGTTTTCTAACCGGTGTAACTACCAAACATTGGTATCGGTTCATTCTAAACGACATGTCCCTTAGGACTCTAACTGCCAATTTATTTACAGTATTACATACATATTACCTAATAATTACACCAAGACCCCTATATTTAGTTTACACTCCAATACTCCCCCTTAAACTAAATATAGTTAAAGGTCTTCATCCTTGATTTGTCTTTACAGTAGTGCTGGTTCTTCATCGTCCCACACGAAATGTGCCTCTTCTTCCTTTTCTTTCTCTTTGTCCTTTCGCTTTGTACATTCGTATGCAAAATGACCATATTCACCACATTCATAGCATTTGAATCTACTCTTGTCATTGCTTGTTTGACCAGCACTTCTTCCACGTCCTGTTCCTCTTCCACGTCCTCTACCATGGCTTTCATCACCACGTCCCCTTTCATTAAGCCTGTTTCCAGAATTATTTGTACTTGCTAACAGTAATTTGCTTGGATCATATTCTTCTGGTTCATCAGCATTCTTAATACGTTCTTCGTATGCTGTTATTCTTCCAACGGCTTCTTCGAATGGCATGGTATCTATTTCTGAGTATTGTTCAATGGTGGCTACAATCGGTAGAAACTTCTTCGGAACCGAGTTGAGCAACTTTCTCACAATTATCTTTTCCTCAAGGGTAGTGCCAAGGCTTGCAAATTTGGCTTTTATACTGCCCAACTTTCCTGAGAAGTCTTGCACTCTTTCGTTTTCTTTCATCTTCAAAGTTTCTAACTCACTTCTTAGCGTTTGTAGCCGTGCTTTCTGTAATAGGTCTGCACCAAGGTATCGTACTTTCACTGAATCCCATACTTCTTTTGCAGTTTCATATTGTGCAACTTGCATCAAAACATCCTGTGGTATTGTCTGGAATATCATAGCTTTCATTGTATGCATCTTCTTTTCATCTCTTGCACTACTTCCTTCTTTCGGGTTGATCGTCTCCCAAAGGCCATACGCTTTTAATATTGTTTCCATCAACAATGCCCATGTTGTGTAATTGGAATCCCTCAACTGTACGCATTTAAGTGCTATATTTTCTTTGAACTTTAGACGTGCTGCTTCCTTCTTTGTCATTCGTCATGCTTTGCGTTAAATTCTTGGACTTTTTCTTTCAAATCTTCTTTGTTTTGCTTCAATCTTCGTCTTGCTTGTACCACACAGGTTTTCCTTTTGCTTACTTGATCGTACCACACAGGTTAATACCAAAAAGGTTTTACCACGAAGGTTTGTTCCACGAAAGACTGTACCACGGAGGTTTGTTCCACGAAGGATTTGTACCACTAAGGTTTTTTCCACGAAGGATTTGTACCACTAAGGTTTGTTCCACGAAGGATTTGTACCACTAAGGTTTTGGATTCTTGCTTACTATACCACAAAGGTTATGATTTCTTTCTACTTACACGAATCAATCCAAGGGTATAAATAATATGGGATTCCAGATTAAAACTTAAATGGAATTCCAACTTACTATCAACAATCGAATTCTTAAACGGGAATTCTAACTTGCAAATAAAACTTAAAACTTTTAATTCCCACTTTCTTGTTTCTGTGGTTTACAAAACACAAAAGCTATATCTGCCTTTTTGTTTTATTCGAAATCCCCAACAAAAATTATACGTGTCCTTCCCTTGCAAAGTTGCAATTGAAAAGTGAAAATACCCACCAAACAATGTTTTGTTTCTTATCCCTCTACCCTTTAATATTTTGATTCAGTGTTCAAAGAAAACAAACCGAAATTAGGCAAGCACACGCAACGCTCTTCTTTCTCCTTCTTTAATCGATCAAACAGCCCACCTTTTGTTTTGTTTCTTGTTAACCGAAGAAATCCTCTGTTCTTTCTTTCCTTTCTTTCTGAAACAGCAACACCGAATTTGTGTTTTGGTTTCAATCGCAAAACTGGAACAGTTCCTTCTTCTGATTGAAAAACTTGCAATTCAATCGATTAACGCTTGCACTTGTTCTTCTTCCGTGGATCGATTAACGTTTGCTCTGATGCCAATTGTTAGAAATTAATCTTGCTATGATGAATGAAACACAGGTAATAATATGAATATAACTTTATTGATACTTGCAATTTTGTTTCATTATCGAACTTACAATAATCGACCCTATATATAGTTTTCTAACCGGTGTAACTACCAAACATTGGTACCGGTTCATTCTAAATGACATGTCCCTTAGGACTTTAACTGCCAATTTATTTACAGTATTACATACATATTTCCTAATAATTACACCAAGACCCCTATATTTAGTTTATACTCCAATAAGTTCTAGATTAATTTAAATTGTTAGAGAGGAAGTAAAGATCTTAGAGGAAATTGCTAATAAATGCTACATACAAAGGTTCAAATTAATCAGAGTAGCAAGGATCTATAAGGATCGTGTTCTTATAATTGCTCGATCACTCTCAAGTACATGACTCGGTAGTTGGTGAAGCATCAATATTCTGGACTCGGTAGTTGATGAAGCATCAATATTCTGCTCATCATCATCAGGCGGATTTTCCAATGGGACGTCCCAGGGTGTACTTTTGTTCACCCTCTTAAGTATAACAGAAACTTACGAAAATGTGATCAAAGGCTAATAAGTAGTAAAAGAAAAAGACGAATGAGAAAATATATACGTAATAGCTTTATTACATATATATTGGCTTTTTTTTTTTCTCTTTCTCTTTGGAACGGCGGCTTGAATTAAAAACTAGCAAGGAAATGGCGCTTTACCACATATTTTATAATGGAATTGCTTAGAAATAATGGACCACTAAATTGTTCATGTTGTATATTCTCACCACTCTATGCATTTGCCTTTAGCATCATCAAAACAAACAAATAGCTATAGAAAGATATGACAAACAACTTACACATTTGTTTTTTGAAGGCTAGGTAGAAAATACTCCCTACTGAAAAAAATACAAATATGGAGATCATTCACATGATAACATCTAGTTATATAGTCCAAAAAAAAATTAAAAAAAAAAAAAAAAAAAAAAAAAAAAAAAAAACCAGTTTTTACGTTACTCTATGTGACGAACCCTCACCAAACCTGATCCTGCTATAGCTAACTGTATTAGATTCCGCAGAGCTCTAATCTTAACGGGGTCAATGACTACCCTTGGGCGTTATCACGGCGTCCGTCTGCTAACACTCGGCACCCTCTCAATATTCTTTTCCTAGGCTTTTCAATACTTTACCACCACCCCTCTCAGCATTCTTAATAATACTTCTCGTAATGTGTTATATCTCCAATATTATTGGCAAAAAATACTTACAGTTTTTCCTACACGAATCTTAAGGCTGTCTGGAACTGCATAATTTCCTGCTCTAAAATTAAAAATTATTTTTCTATAATTGCTAAGTGTGGTCTGAAAATAGTCCATTTCTAGTTTTATACTATGGTTGGATCCAACCTTTATGCCTAGCAGAAATTCATTTGAGCACGGAAGTACATATCAACTTGAATTTCACTTCATATGATGTATTCACTGCACTAATCAGTACTCATTACTTGTTGTCAACAACAAACAGCATACCACTTTCTAAAATAAGAGATACCTTTTTAGATTTATGGTCAAGTAAGACACTTTTGTGATCCAAAATTGATATTGATTTGGTACTTATACTTTTGAACTAGTGGAAAGCCTTCTAATTTTGATGGGGATGTTTTCTGTAGTTCGGCATGGCATAGCATGCACATTGGAGAAATGGGATAGCTACATGAAATTTCAAGTCTCCTGTCACTCAAGGTCAGATATCCTAACAGAATGAGAAACAACGTGAATCATAGAGAGAAACCGCTATCTAAACAGGATGTTTCACATGACACATAGAAGTGGATGGTGAAATTCAAAGGTTTAACAATAAGTTGGGTCGAATAACAAAGGTTTTGTAGATCATTAACTTTCTCAATTCTTAGTTTAGTGTTCAGAATATGGTAAATACATAACTAGCTGTCTTGGGGTTCGTATTTAGATAGTACTAAGAGATTTTATGGTTCGTGGAGTTTAAAACTTGTATCGTTTACAAAAGCAAGAGGTGATACAGTTATATATTAATACAGGTTTCTTCATGTCACATATATGTTTGCAGCTATAAATCAGACTTGGAACGCGAATGGAATTGAAGAAAGGTGTTAAAAAAACATGTACAGCTGGCTACGGTCTGGGAACATATCAAGTACAATGTGATATTCACAGTATATAATTAGATTCCTGATTACCTTTTCAGGATAAGATGCAACAGCCGTTGACATTGTGCATGAACTACTCATATATATAAGTATCTTGGATATTAACATCAGGGCACAAGTATGGGATATAGATTTCAAAGAAAAACCAGATATATAAAATCAATACAGTTGGACCAGATGCGACCTTTGAGTACAATTCAGAATTGCAAACTGGGTATGCAGATTACAAACACAAGATGAAAGAATCAACAAGACCTCATCGAGGAGCGGGCCGAAATGTAGCTGAAATCAGAAAATGATGGTGGCAGTAATACGGAGTTACCAGAAAAGACGTCACACGATTATCTATTTGAGTCTGCTAGTGGTTGGCGTTCTTGTTCATAAAGGAAGTTTCACATAAAAAAGGAATGTCACTGTATTTCCAATGGATTACTAGTTGACAATGACGGTTAGACTAAATCTGAAAATTAAACTTCTATAAAGGAACTGAAGGTGCTACAGCTTGAATTGATGATTAATTTCACAGCCATTTATTGGTTACACAATTTTTGAAATAGAGTGTTGTGATAAATTCCAGAGGGTTATAGCTAGTTATTTACATAACGTACAACACTAGCTATTAAGAAGGACTCCCTTTATATCACAATTTGTCAATCTCTATCACTTTATGCAGCTTGCTTGCATATAACATTGTCACGAGTACACAGACCGGTTAAACACCATCGTCAAGTATGAGAGATTTGCATCTAAACTCCATCATCATCATCATCATCATCATCATCATCATCATCATCATCATCATATAACATTTTGCTTTTGCCATTTATGCGCCGCAAGGTTGTAATTCCTTCTTTCTATTTTGTTACACCCTGTGGATTGTAGAAATCAGAGGGAATACTAAGAATTGTATTAATAAAAATTGTATTAATCAGATTCAACTAAACTATTACAATACAGGCCATTAAATAGTAATAAACAAATGGAACTATAAGTGCTAAACGGGCCCAAACCAAGAGGCTTTGGGCTTTATTAAACTACAATGATGTAGTAGTAAACATTGCGAGTTTGTCAAACATAAAATAAAATAAAACTAAAAAACAAACGTAGAACCATAGTAGAGCTAGTCATTCAATCATATGTGTAGAGCATAAACATGCATATGTAGACAAGTGCAAAGTAAACAATTAGGCAGGAGCACGTGTAGATGCATAACACATAATTAGGTAGGGGAAATGAGTAGAAGAACCAGACATGTGCAAAGCACAAAAGACAGGGGAAAGAGTAGAACATGCACAAACAGGTGCATAGCACAATGAGACAGAACCACAATCAAGCAGTCCACTATATCTTTATTTCACAAAGTTTTAAGAAATTCCACTAACTACACTATTCACATCCGGGTCAAGGAGGGTTTACGAAACCTATTGTGGGTAATAAGTTCCAATATCAACCCAAAAAGCCTCTGTCTAAACCTATGAAAGTGGATGTTACTAAGAAAAAGGCTGTTGATGTGCCTAGTATGAGTGGAACGAAGGTTGCTACATCCAATATGTTTGATGCCCTTAGTATGGATGATACTGATGACTTTGGTATTCCTACCAATGAAGTGACTAAGGATGTGAATTCTGGTATTCCAAAGGAAGCTAAGGAGGACGGGTCTTTAGAGACTGTGCATCACCAGAACCACTTGTGAGTGATTCAATTAGAACAAAGGAGGTTGGTTCTACTTGGGGAGCTTGAAAAGCAACTTATGATGGGAAAACTACTCTTGTAGATGATGATGGTCATCCTATTAAAAAGGTTGATTATCAGGGGTCTACTTCTTCTACTAAGAGGGTTAACTCATTCTCTAAGGTCGGAGAGCTTGTTATTTCTGACAGTGATGAAGAGGAGGTTGTGAATACTTTTGATGAGTCCATGAACCTATTTGGTGGTGGTCATGATCGTGAAGATGATTATGATGACTATGATTATGATAACTATGCGGATCAGGTCTACGATCTTTCAGGGAATTTGGATGCTTTATATGACACGTATGGTATCAAGCTTCAAGGTCTTGGTAGAAAGTAATTTTGATTTCATAGGAGTCCAATGGTACTCTTTTGAGTAGTGGTTTTTTCTTGTTTACAGAATTAGAAGTATCCTGTTATGTAAGCTTTTTCGCCTATATAACGGGCTGAGATATAAGATTCACCCATATCCTTTGTACTTAAACGTTTTTTGGAGTAATATATTTACCGGGTCTTTAGACCTTTTACCCAATATCATCGTTACTCACTAGACTCCATTTTGATTGGTAAAACACAAAGTGAACATTTATTTTGGAATATCCTAAAATACAAACATGAACATTTATTTTGAGGATGAGGGAGTATCTATACTACTTATAATGGAAGAATGACTCTTTCTCCAAAACATTCAGATGTACAAAAAATGATGCATGGTTTACAACCTTTTAATGCACCCAATTTTCATAATTACAACAACCAAAGCATAGTGTACAACAAAAAATACCATTAAAAATACCCCTACACAAGAAATTACAACCATAAATGCATACTGTACAACCCTCCATTCCAATTAATGCCAAGCCATATAAATGCATACATTTCCAGAAGTGAATTATAACAAACACAATACTTTCATGTTAACCAATTTTGTGGTTTTCTTTTTGGTGAGATCTAACCGGATCCAAATGGATCTGTTTTAAGTGGGTTAGCCATCGTTTGGTTGTTTGTGTGGTCTCGGTGGAGTTTGTGTGGTTAGATCAAAACGGACCTTTTGGCGGTGGTAAAGTGATACGGGGGCGGCTGGCGGCTGGCGGCGTGGTTGTTTATGGTGGATGAAGGTGGCAGACGTGGTGAAAGGAGTGGTGGGGCAGCGGTGATTTGTTTATCATGATCGGATCTTAGTTGGAATCTGATTTGGTACTTAAGGCTTGGTTGCCGTCGGATCTTTGGTGGTTGAAGGTGAAGGTGAAGGTGGTGGTGGGTTAAAGGATGGCTGTGGGTTTGGTGGTTGATGGTAAAATATTATTACCTGAAAGAAAGAGATGTTGTGAGGGTGAATGATGATCAATTCAATTGAGGTTTATGGTATACTGTGTGTGTGATTTAATTTTTTTTGTTTTTGGTAAATTGCGTAAAAAGAGGTAGCTAATTTGTTACTCCTATTTTTTAACTGGGATCTTTTCATTTTTTTAAACTAAGTATATTTGTGTGTCTTTAATGTCTTGTGAGTTATTCTCAAAAAAAAGAAAAAAAAAAAAGTCTTCTGAGTTTGACTTGACACAAAGACTTTAGGCTCGAAAGGCGACCGGAAATTGTCGTGTTTTTTTTTAAAGGTGGGATGCTGTCTATCCATATTAGCGTTGTGCAACATTTATTGTTTTGAAAAATTAACGCAGCAACATAGTTGGAAGAATCTGTGTAAATATTTCATTCTATTTTTAATTATCAAATAGTGGCAATAACTAAAATTATATATATATATTAAATGAGGGTTAAAACTACGTCGTTTTGTTACCCGGGTTTCCCGCCAATTTTTGCAGGCTAATTTAGCCCATTATAATCGGCCTGCTATGATGTCCACTTGGCCCATCTCTTCCATTGTTTTTCTTATAAACAAAACAAATTCACACTCACTCACACACATAAAGCTAGAACGTTCCCGAACCCTGCCATCAAACCCTCCGCCATCCATCGACTGAAATCACTGTCAAACCAAAAATTTTGAACGGCTCTTCATGTACAATAGAAAACAACGGCGAGTCAGATCACAAACACGCAAAAGTTAGTGTTTCAGTTATGGGGCACAAAAGTTAGGGTTTTACTTTTGGGTTTTTTTTGTCGGATCTTTTTTCATTTTTAATTTATGGTTGATTCATGTTCAATTACACAGGGAGTTAGGGATTCAGTTTTCGGGGTTATTACTATTATTATTATTTTTTGGTTTTCCTAGAAGTAGAATAAAAAAGGTTTGTAATTTAAGTAAGTTTGGTATCTCATTTTGCAGGTATCAGCATATCTTCCATGTGAATTGGCTGCTGATCTTGGTGGTGAAGTCGGGTTCAGGTCTGGAATAGAGAATCGATGCAGGTATGTGGTTTAATAAGGAAAAAAAATAATTTCGATTATACCTTAAATTTTTTTAGGAAAGTTATAGTTGGCCTAATTTTTAGGTTTCGTTTGCTGTTTGTTATTATCAATTAAAGATATAAACTGTTGGTTTGGGTGTTAAAAGTTGGTGACTTGCTATTAGGATGATAGGATCATACTTTTAAGGGCGTGTTTGTTAAGGCTGATACAGTCAGCTTATGCCTTATTTGATCTTGGTCTTATGTTTCATAAGGTCACTGCTTATGGGTTATTTTGAAACTTTACGGCTTATATAAGCTTATCACGACATACTAAACTTATATAAGGCGAAAACTTTTAAAATAAGGCACAAAATGTGACCTTATTAAAACATAAGCCCAAAGCGAAATAAGCCATAAGCCGGCAATAGAAGCTGAAAGAAACACCCTCTAACTAGATTATATATGATTGCGAAGACTGTGCCAAGTAAAGTTGGGGATATTGTTTTGCAGGTAATATGAAGAGCTCTACAATTGCACATAAGAGATGTCGAATCGGAAATAACTGCTACGTGTCTAAAAAATTGCGTAAAACATATGCGGGTACGTTTTTGTTACTTCATTGTATCTAAGAACCATTGTAACTCTAGCGAAGGCTTCAACCGTGAAAAAGTGATTGCTATTTGATGGACCGTTTCTGGACACTTAATATGTGCAGTGTCCGCTTCATATGAGTACGAAGAAGGATTTGATTTTTTACCCGAAGACGTTACATGTGAGTTTCTGAATTTTTGTCTTGCACTATTCCAGATTCTTTTATGTCTATATCAGCTTGTAGCATAAGTCAATTCCGGGTGTATGTTTTACAGATTCAATCACCTTTAAAGAAGTTCATGTAAAATGGTGTGGTGAAGCGAGAAGAAAACTCACAACTCACTCTGGAAGTGGAGATTGTGACAGACGGATATAGGGGGAATTGGAGAAGAGAGAAATAGCCAGGTAATTGTCTGCTTCAATTCCCGTTTATTCAAATTCCGGAATACAATATACTAATTTTCTGACTGTTGTTGCTTTTTAAGGTACGACTACACAAAGACCAGCAGTCTCGGCTACTTTACATGAAATTGTATGCCGTGCACGCTCGGTTACTTGAGGTGAGTCGGTACTTAATTTTCAGTAACATTTATTGAACGCGCAAAAAAAAAGGCGACTGATTCCCTATCTGTTTGAATTTTATGTCTGTAGGGTAAATATATCATGATGGATGGGGTGAAAGCCAAGGCTGGAAGAAACATTGATGTTACTTTTCATGTCGGTAAAACTTCTTACTGATCATTTCATTTCAACTCATGAACCTTAAACATGAGTGAAATCCGCTCCCATAAGTACAAGTCTATTCATCGTGTTTTGTGTTTATATGTGTGTTTATGACATCGAACATTTATCTTTTTTGTAACTACTCGATGCTAAATCATTTATCATTTTCCATATTGGTCTACCTATTTTTTTCTATTAGTGATGTTTTGATAACCGTTTACGTGTTGGATGTACCAGGTAGCAACGCATCAGCTGGCTTGCCTGCCTTAATCAACCATACACACCCATTTAATCGAGGTAAATGCTTATACAAATTTGCTTAACAATGGATCTTAACACGGGCCCAGTTACTGATTACTGGATAAGTGGATATGCTCCTTACAGTTATTCCTCGATAATGACACCGCATTTTTAAAAAATTACAGTTGCACCTCGATAATGACACCGAAGTTTTAAAAAATTACTGGATATGATCCTTAGGGGGTGTTTGTTTCGCCTTATATAGCCGGCTTATGGCTTATGGCTTACGACTTATGTTTCATAAGGTCGTTTTATTCGCTTATCTTGAAACTTTCATTATATCTTCATTTAAAACGACGTCAGATTTTGTTGTCTTGGCCTCCGATTTTTTATCTACTGAAACCTCAGAGTTTTTGCTCAAAATGCTGGGCAGAAAGTGTATCTGATCAATATTATTTGATGCGTTTCAATCGGTACACGAATACGGAACAAAATTTTGAACTAGCGGTTAGCTTATTTGATTGAGTGTATGGAATAATGGAAACGTATTCCGGTTTCTTTATCATGTTTTTTGCTTTGTATTAAAACTATTCATGCCATTTACACCTACCTTACCTAAACAGAAAACAGGTCTGTGTACTCCTTTTGCCTTCTTCTATATTACAGTAAGTCATGCTTTGAACATGCCTTCATTTTCTAAATTTTTTTATTCTGTCCATCTTTCAGTTAACTGTATACAAGAAACACAGACGACAACTGCAGCTACCTTAGGCAGCCATGTTTCATGCACTGAAAAAACCGTCCCTTCACTGGATAAAGACAAACGCAAGATATAATCGGCAACAACGAAACAACCATTGTATCTGCCCATTCTTTGCTGTGAAAACTTTGAATGTATTCAGGTCCTCACACCCTATTATCCCCAGTAAAATAATTCTAGAATTGTATTTGATATTTGAGTGTTGAGTATTCTCAGATGTGTCATAACATATGAACTTTTCAGCATACTTTCGATTTACGAACATATTTGTTGAACTGCAATGTAACGACTGAATTATACTGTATTTATGCAAAATAGCCTTTGCCAAAAAACAGGCCCGCCCGCAACGCGGCGGAACGCTGCCATTCTCGTATAGATTATATTGTGTACATTTTTTTAACTAATAGCGAACCATACACCTTACGTTATCAACTTAATCAATGATAATATATTTCATGTCCTTATGATTAATGTTGTAACAAATGTGACACACAAAAGTTTAATATCATTTAACATAGTCAACAATGATACAATTAGACTTATTTTCAACGACAATAGTAAGTAGTAACAAGAAACGTTTATTTGATGTGCATAACAATAATGCAAGTTGCCAAACTTTGAAATGGCTGAGATAATGCAAATTTGCGAACATATCATGCAAAGCAATATAAGATATATAACAATTAACAAATGTTTTGAATCATCACTCTTTTGGCGTATCTTTTGTTGTGTAGTTTATTTAGAATTGACTCTTTTAACTTTCATCATGCTGTTTTTACAACTAAAAAGTTCATTACCAAATTTCATTTTGAAAAACTATAAAGTATGCATGCTAGGTAACTATATAACTCGATGTGTTTTTATAAAAGCAAACTCATATTTGTGTATACAAAACTCTTGATGACGTATTTTAATGACGTCCAACCTTGATAATATCATCGAGTACCATCTCTATATTATCGCCGAGTCATGAGAATAGCTTGTTATTTTTACATGTCATAGTATACCATTTGTTAAAGTTATTTCAACCTAAACATCTTGCTATCCGTAAAGTTAATGTCACAAATAACTCATTATTGAAAAGTAATTGATCACTTAATTAGTTTCAGGGTACCCGCCGCCGCAACGCGCGGGTACCCTGCTAGTCTAATAAGAAACTAGCAATTAAATTACCTTTATGCAAATAGGTGACGACAAAGAGTATAAGATCAATTAGAACAAACTAATTTCGAACAAACAATTTATTTTTTATTTTTTATTTTATTTATTTATTTTTTTATAGCTCTGATACTATGTAGAATTTCGAAGGAATACTTAAAAATTTATTAATCAGATTTAACCAGATTATTACATTACAAAAACATTAAATAGGAACAAACAAATAAAACTATAAATAAACCAACATAAATGATTAAGAACTCTAAGCAGAACGGTTGTCGGTTGTTTTTATACATATTAAGAGAAGAAATGTTAATGGGCATAGAAGAGCATGCTTACCTCAAGTGTTTGACCATGTTTCTTGGACTTCTTTTTGTGAGAAAGCTTTAAACTGCCCTCCCTTTTCTGAATCAAAATTAAAGCAAATATAAAGTAAGACATTTTTCATCGATTGTATTTTAATAGTTTTTTTAATTATTATTATTATATACTTATTAACGTGATTGTGCATCTATATGTAAAATTATTCCAGTTTTTTCGACTTTAACTAATTAATTATAGTTGTTGATGTTCTTGATGACTTTTTGGTATTGTTCGTGATGTTTTTTCAACTTCCACCACCATTATCACTGTTGACCACCAACAAATTTGTATCCAAACCCTTAAAAACTCCCACATTAATTTCTATCTGAATACGTAAAGACACCCGTCTGGATACGAAAACTTAATTTTTACCCAAACACCCAAAACTACAAACACATAAAAAAAAAAAAAAAAAAAAAAAAAAAAAAAAAAAAAAAAAAAAAAAAAAGGTGGGTGTTATTAATATACAGAGATGGCCCTTTATAACTGACTTAAAATACTCCTAAAAGTGACACAAATATAATTAATTAAAATATTACTGGGATTTAATTACCTTTATAACTGACGTTCTTTGCAATGAAAGGGTGAAAAACTGAAATGGGTGAAGTAATATACGATCTATTATGTTTGGTGTATAGAAAGTATTCTCCTGTTTCTAGCTGAAAAGGAGAGAGATCTCCACCAATGATATGATTCCATGACTTGTAATAACTCAATGGATCTTCCTCCTCCACATTCTTTCCATCATCATTATCATACACAAGACTCACCCCACACTCCAATATGTTACGATATAACCGTGCAACATTGAAGTCTAAGGAAATAGTAAGTTGGTCACCATCTTCCATCTCATTCTTCCCAAACATCCAATGGCTTAAGAATCTTACACACTTTCCACCTGCATTGACCTCTTCAAGATGATGCTTGTATATCCAGGTGCGATTCTTTGTTAAATTACTAACTCTGATATATGGCAATTTAATCAAGTGATGAGATACTTGTATCTGCTTGTAGAAGATATTCAATCCTGTGAGCTTCTTAAGAGATGGTGGGATGGTAAATGAAATTGATGGCCCCTTGCTTCTATGCATAATCCAACTTGGCGTCATTTCCCCCCCGTAAATTGTGCTGAATATTCCAAATTCATAATACATCTGCCAAAAAAATAGCTCATTTAATCAAAATAAATTATAAAATACATGCATGTTTACACAAACACATATAGTTAGTAAGAGGAAACCTGGGTTTGAGATCCCACGGGTCTATCATCAAAAATTCCCATATGCCTTCTTGTAATGAACTGTAGGTTACTCCACCCCAAACTACATAATACAGTTTCATCAACATCTGTCATAGGTTGGATTTTGATGATTCCTTGAATTTCAATCGACAAAGCTTTTGATGAAGTATAATGCAAAATCAAATTGAGTGGGGACATTTCTAGATCAAATGCTATTTTCTGTAGCGAACATTGAGACTGCAAATCCATTTCCAATGACAATGTTGTCAGCGTCGGTGGGGGGTGTTTAATTGACATCAGCGTTTTACACTGAGACATACTAAGGTGCTCAAGACTGGGAAGGCTTCTCACACAACTGGGCATTGAAACAATTGGATTACCATCTAAAACTAACTGCGTCAACATAGATAGGCAACTGAAGTCCATGGGAAAGGATTCATTGGACAAGTTATTATTTGCAAGCGACAACTTTACTAATGAGCCCGGGAAAAAACTCGCCAAGGAAGATGTTTGGGAGGTTAAATCCCATATCTCAAGTGGACTTTCACCGAGATTACATCCATCCAGTAGTAGTGTTTTGACCTTCTTCAACTTGGCTAAAGTTCTTGGAGGCTTTCTGAGCTCTTTGCAGTAACTGAGATCAACGAAGACAAGTTCGTCACAATATTCAATTGATTTACAGATTTCAATCAAACTCATGCAATTTCTAAGAAATAAACTCTGGAGTGAAGGGAGTTCATAGAAGCCACCGAGACTTCTGAGCTGATAGCAGTAACATAGATCAAGAATCTTCAGGGATCCTAGCAATGGGTCATGTTTTGAGCACGACCCAGTCAACTGTTGAAATGGGAATAATAGTTATTTTAGTGCAGCAACTAAACATTGAAGAATATTAAAAGTTGAAGGAGATTCCTTATAGTACTTACCAATTCCCTACCCTCAGACAGGTCAAAAGATTCAAGTTTGCTATATGACATGTCAAGAACAACCACATTCTCCATTTTCTCCATTGGTATTTCTGAAGGTATAGACTTTAAAGGGAATCCTCGCATGCACAACCATCTTAGTTCTTCTGGAAAATTTAAGTGCCACAAGAAGTCCTTCATGTAGTTGAGTTGTAGTAGTTTTAGATTCACCATCTTACTCAATGCATCTGGTTTCAACTTAAACTCCTCTTTCTCAAGCATTCTCATGTCAAGGGCAAGCCCAAGAATATTTTCCTTACCCTATGATAAAAGGAACGTAAAAATTAGAAGGTAATAAAAAAATGTTATTCACATGAACATATATAAATTATACAAAATGCAATCTTACCTTTTTTTGTGTCAAAACATCAAATGACCCCTCATCACACCATAATCGTCTACGAGGTGATTCTTGACGTGCTGCATCTCTTCCCATCTCTTGAACCAATTGATGCATCATCAACTCGTTATTCCATCCAATACTAAGAAGGCATCTTTCCATGAGATTCGTGATACCAGATGTTACCTTCATGCGACATGCAATTAATATTGTTTCAGTAATATCTCTATCCATTCCAACAAAAAAACAAGCAATATGCTTAAACAATTCTTTATCCTTTTGAGATGGCAAAGAGTCAAAGCTCATTCTCAAGACCTCATTTATCCGAGAATCAGTTTCTTCATTTAGCTTTTCTATACATTCCTTCCAATGAGCTGCATCTCGATTATGTAAAGACCTGCCCAAAACTTCAAGAGCCAATGGATGTCCTTGACAGTACTTCACTATATTATCAGAGACCTCTTTGTAACCTTGTTTCGGATCTTCACACTTAAATGCATGATGACATAAAAGCTTTAGTGATGCGCACTTAGATAAACCTGTGAGTAAGTGTGTTGTATGCTTGGGTCGAACTTGTGGCCGGTCGAATAGTGCACATCTCTCCGTCAACGATTCATCTTTAGTTGTTATTATGATTTTGCTTCCTTGATGAAATCCTTTGTTTCCAAGTAATGCATCCAACTGGCCAAGACTATCAATATCATCAAGAACTATAAACACTTTTTTACGGGCTAGTGCGTTCTCAATGGTAGAGGTGTACACAGAAACATCATGAACTCGATTTAAACTTGCTTTCGAAATGTCTTCACAAAGTTGTTTTTGTACATCAAGCAATCCATTAAATTTTTCCACACATTTCCTACTTATATTATCAATAAAGCTGCTTCGGTCGAATTCAAGACAATGTAACTTATAGACATGTTTGGCTAAAGATGTCTTCCCGATCCCGCCCATACCTAATATAGTGAGGATATCAGCAGTATGTTCAGATCCATCTTGGAGCCATGAACTGAGGAAATCAATGGAATAATCTATCCCAATTAGTTGTGGGTCTTGTGGCAGAGTACTCCTTAGGAGTACGCCTAATTGATGATAGACGTTGGTAACAATTTCTTCGATAAACTCCGTCTCTAGCCTGAAATAAATTTTACTTAGAAGTAGAAAATTTTCAATCCATGCATCTAATAATCCAAAATTTGATACTTCAGTTATATGTTCGTTCTTAATTAATTACCATCAGATCGATATCAACATTATAGCATATTATCTAGCTCTACATGTTTGGTATATATAACGTATAATTTATAACCATGGAGTGAGATGCAATGGAAATCATAAGGGACAATATGATTGAAAATGATATTCATTTTAAATCTTAGTTAAAAGAAATTCAAGTATTTTGAAAAAGAGTTAATCAAAGAGATGAAAGTAGTTTATTACCTGTCCTTTGGTTCTTTCCCTTTTAAATTAGCAACTTGTATAAGTGCGTTCTTCCATATCTCCATCTTTTGAGCCCATTCATTTCTTTTCTCTGCATTTGTTTCTGCCTCCATCTTCTGCTTATGGTCTGCCATTGCATCTCCGAAGCTGTTTTGTTGCTTCCTCACATCGCTAGGATCAACATGATAGAATATCGGGATAACAATTTGCTTAAAGTCTCTATGTTGTTCGAGGATCAGCACCAGTTCATTAAGGCACCATGTGGAAGAAGCATAGTTCTTTGACAACACAATTATAGAAGCTCTCGATGCTCTAATGGCACTCTCTAACTCTGGTTTTAGATATAGCCCGGTTTCGATCTCAGTATCATCCAGAAAGGTTTTGACATTAGCATTCACGAGAGCGGTGTAGAGGTGGTTGGTGAAATTAGTACGAGTGTCAGCACCGCGAAAACTCAAAAATACATCATATTCATGATGATTATTAGTTGATGAAGAAGCTTCTTCTGTGATGATAACCATTATGAATTACGTAATGTATGAGTGATCTGAGAGATGAGGATATCAGTAGCATATGCCCATGGCTTTTGAATGATATGATCTTTAAAATAATTGATCCTTGCTTTATAAGTAGTATAGTTACGCACATGGATGACAATTAATCATCTACATTATAGTTAGATACAATTTAGGTGTTTTTAATAAATGAGTTTTAAGTACTGACCAAAACTACTTAATGGGCAGATGAGAGGTAGCCACCAATGTTTACTAGTCCGTACTAGCATAGTGGTGGTTTGAGCACATGGGTGGTCGGTAGCCCTCATTCATTACCGTTTTATAAAACCGATCTATATTTTTTGTAGAATATACTGAAAAGACATAATTTTTGCAAAGATAATAATGACAATTACTTGGATGGTAATTGTTTTAAGTTGGAAACTTAGGGCATGTACTATGCTCGTATAAGAAAAAAATTACTCCGTATAAAATTACAAAAATGTCTAAAAACTTGTAAACCGAGTGAAGATCTATTTAAAGCTTGTGTGCTATGAAGAGGTCTATTATATTAAATCTTTTTATAGTTTAGTGGATTTGAATTATGTAAGATGTATACCCGCAAAAAGCGACGGTGTATTACGACAAATAATTATACTTGCGAAATCGTGATTCTGGTTTAACCTTTGATGCAAATCGTAATAAGCGGACCTCAGTTGCATGGTGTAGGACTAGGGGAGGGGTTCGGTTATTTCAATGTTCAGCATCATCTCATTGCAGATGACATAATACTAGACGGGGGACTTGATAACATATCAATATTAGTGGCCCAAGCCTACTAACCACGCACTCGAATCAAGCCCATCTACTCAAGGTTCACGAGTCAACCCATGACGAGAAACATGTAAACCCATGTTGAGCTAGACCCGGTAGCATCTCTTAAGCCGCATGGTACAGGCGCATGAGACAACTGTCCCCAACTGTCACTAGTGGTTAAGATGTACGAATCTGACATAAAACAGTGGGAGACACGTACACTACTAACATTGTATGAAGCAGAGCACTCTCTTGTACGAGCTAAGGAGGAAAGGCCACATGTCCTCCTTGTCTGCTCTATAGATGATCAACAAATGTTTCATTCGCAGTCATTGATCACCCTTAATAGTTTATCTCTAAATCCTACTCGTCTCTCTATAAATATAAGGCAACACAAACAACTTCAACAAGTTTTCACACACCTGGGTAAATACTACCTCACACACAATTTTAAATGGTCTTTGTTTAAGTGTTACCGAGCTTCTTGATCTCAATCATTCTCATCAGGTCTTTACCATTTGACACGAGAAACCAAACAACAAACCATCCCAACCCATCTTTTAATATCGATTTACATACCATACGTAAACAATATCTCAAATTCATATATGATAGTATCATGATATTTACAACTTCGTCAATTGATTATTACTAATTTGGTTGTATCATTTTCTCATATTTTTCACTTTAAATATAAATAGGAACCGACAACTTGTTTTACATATTGCCTGTTACTTAACCCCCACGATCAATTTTCATATATAGACACCCTAATAAACACATGGCCCCATCTATTATGCTAACATAAATTCCGAATCATCAACGATAAGCTAAATGATATTTATAAGCATCTTGTTTCAAATAATTACTTTGGTTGAATGTTATGAAAAAAAAATAATAATAAAAAAAATAAAAATAAAAATAAAAAATGCAAACACTTTGTCAAAAATCAGGCCTAATGTAAGAAGACAAAAAGATGTTGGCCCATCAGATCAGATAGCGAGATAAAAGCCCACCATACTCTTCCTCTATTTATTTATTATTATATTATGCCTCGTCAAGTTTCAAGAGAAGCCTAGAAATCACGACATGCCACTCCAATCTTCTTTTCGCTCCTATAAATACAACTTAACATCCGATCAAACTTCCACATCACAGACAAAACACAAACAATCTGAGTTTTAAAAGCAGTTTAGTGAGTACATCTAGTATTTGAATAGCAAACATGTCCATCATTCCAAGCTTTTTCACAGGCAGGAGGAGCAACGTATTCGACCCATTCTCACTCGACTTGTGGGACCCATTCGAAGGCTTCTCTAATGCACTTACCAACCTCCCTGACTCCTCAAGAGAAACCTCAGCAATCGCGAATACAAGGATCGACTGGAAGGAGACACCTGAGGCTCACGTCTTCAAGGCGGACTTACCCGGGCTAAAAAAGGAGGAAGTTAAGGTGGAAGTTGAGGAAGGAAGGGTGTTGCAGATAAGTGGTGAGAGAAGTAGGGAGAATGAAGAGAAGAATGATAAGTGGCATAGAGTTGAGAGAAGCTCAGGGAAGTTTATGAGGAGGTTTAGGTTGCCCGAGAATGCGAAAATGGAGGAAGTGAAGGCGTCCATGGAGAACGGTGTGCTAACTGTGACCGTGCCGAAAGTGGAAGAGAAGAAGAAGGAGGTGAAGGCTATTGACATTGCCTGATAAAATCTTTGTTGCAATCTGAGTGGTTACTATTGTAATAATAAATAAATGTAAGTGTGGTGTTTTCTAAGATGAGGTGTGGAATTATGTATTGTATCCTTGTTATGATATTATTGAGATAATGTAACTTTCTCCTTTTTATCATTTGACTTCTGTCTAGCCAATTGTAGTCATGCCAATTTTCATCATATGTACCCTTACAACCACTGTTTTGGAAATCGGATAGAACCGGCTGATTCAACGGAATCAACGGGCAACCGGGAGGTTGGCCGGTTTTCAAAGTCCGGTCAAACCGGCTGTTAGCGAACTGTTCAAACCCGGTTAAAACCAGGAACTGGAACCAGTCAAACAAACCAGACTTGATACAGTAATATACTAATCCAGGTTTCTTCATGTCAAATAGTATAATGTTTGCAGCTATAAATCAGACTTGGAACGCGAATGGAATTAAAGAAAGGTGTTAAAAAACCATGTACAGCTGGCTAGTCTGGGAACATATTATCAAGTACAATGTGATATTCGCAGTAGATAATTAGATTCCTGATTCCCTTTTCAGGATAAGATGTAACAGCTGTTGACATCGTGCATGAACTACTCATATATATAAGTATCTTGGATATTAACATCATGCTAGTATGATCGTTTATTAACATCAGGCTAGTATGATCGTTTGTTAAGAAAATTGACAAAGTGTTTTACATGGACTATTATGCAGGTCCATACATTAGACTAATCTACTAGGACTTACTTTACTTGCACCATAGACTGGTCAGTTCACAAAAAAATTTTATATAATAAAAGAATTACATCATTTCGGAGTATTTTTGACAAAACAATCTTATTAGAAAAACAATTGGACCAATAGGATTGCTCAATTTTGACACGTAGGAAAAATCGTGCGATGTAATTGGTTAATAAAAAGTCAAAATTGAATCGATTTTGGTCAAGATGGAGAAATTTCGTGTAAAAGAAAAAAGTACCAAAAAATATACGTGTCAAAAATGTAATTAAAAAAACTTCTAAAAAGCGGGACTGATTTTTACAAACTACAAGGGTCAAATGTTGAAAATTATATAACTTCCAATACATTAACCATATTTAATCTTGGAAAAACAAAACAATCCTACCAACCACAGCCTACATCCCTTCCTGCCACCACCACCTCGATCACTACCGTTCACACACCATCTAAGTATCCGGCAGTACCTTTAATCATAATGGCCTTCTTTATTGATTTAATCAAAGGTATGTTTTTGGTTTACGATTTTAATTAATAGATCTAGGGTTTTAGTTTTTTTTACCTATGTTTTGATTAGAGGATTTAGGTAACAAACTCTACACTCACATAACTAATTCGACAGATAACAAGGATATTGCAAGGTTTCTTTTGAATAGTGGCATATTCCAAGTATCGTGCTTTAGTTTAAGAAGTAGAGTCAAAGAATTAGAAAGTAATTCCATGTAACAAAATGGCATAAAGTAGCATTCCTCTTTTCAGGTGAATTTTGAGCAAAAAGTATGAAGGCAGCTTTGCTTCCAAATTTTGTTGTACTGTTATATTATTAGTAGAAGCTATAAACATTAGACCAAGCTATATTATAATTAGTTAGACGTTAGACGAAGCTATGTTATAAGTTCGTTAGTACTGAGTAGTGATATTAATATCAAGTGTTTAGTGAAATCCTTTGGTTGTGACTCTCTATATTAAATTATATATTTTTTTGGTAAATTTTATAGGTGGAAACAATGTGGGAGAAAGGGAAATAGATCCATTTTTTATTCAGCCTGGTGGGTGTATTAAAAGTTCTTCCGGGAAAAAATGTTCCTGTTCATGTTGTCTGGGGTTCAAGTTGTGTGAATGAGAGTAAGGTTACGGGTGAATATGCACCAGTTGTAAAGGAGGTGGATTCATTTTGATGCTTGGCTTCTCAAGGATAGTTGCTAGATATAAAACAAGGCCAATATACCTCACGACAAGGTTCCATTATAAACTTTTGTTTACTTTAGATAGTTGTCTTTCTGACCCATTTACTTATGAATGGGTCGGTTTGGTTGTAGTCTAGAAAAGCATTAAGTAGATTGGCATATTTGAAGGGAAAACCCATAACCAAGAAGAGAAGTTTTCTTTATTTTTTATTATATTTATTTATTTTTTTAATGAAGTCAGCAGTTTGCAATGAAACAATTTTCAATATCTTTGGGCGAAATCTTAAACTTTGTACCAAAGGCACACCACTGTTACAAATTCGACGAGTCCTAGAATTGCTTGCACATGCAATCTCAACCACATAAAAATAAGACACACACATATAATTGCACGTCACAAACTGTCTTTAGCAATCAGCTCAAAATCTTATTCCCCTATGTATGTGCTTCATTTCCAACTCAATAGAAGGCGGCTTAACCGAACTCGAGTTACTTGATAAAAGCTAGAGCTGTTTGTAATCCTACTATAGTCCTCCCTGCAAGTTAACCAACTTTCTTGCAGAAGAGTAAAAATTGCCCGGTATTATACGACCTGACTTAACAACGGCTTCAAACAGTTGACACTAGCAAATCACATGAAATATCTCAAGGAGGTGAATCCCTCCACAACATTGAAAGTACAAATGATAGAAAATGACATCAGGTTCAATTGTTTATACAACACTGTATAAAAAACACAAACAAACAGTTAAGTAAAATCAATACAAAATCCCAACAAAAACGCGAGCAGATGACAATAAAATGGAAAGAATATGTAAAGCCCACCATCATAGATATCCTTAGAGCAGAGCCCGAACATGTTAACATCGAAGATTTTCTTGTGCTCAAATTTTCCATTCAACTAATTTACCACCTATGTGAAATTCTCTTCTAGCCAAAATCGACAAAAAACAGTATGTGCTTTGGTATTGATTACCACAGGCGGATCTAGAAGGAGTTTAGGTTGCACATGTATACCCTAAAACATCTTTTTGTAAAACTTTGTATAACATTACATACCCTGATTGAAAACCGTGAATACACCGCTACTGGGTGATATCATGGTGCGGTAATCTGAGTAGATGCTGCCAGTTCAGCGAGCTGCTTCTTATCCAAAGTGGAAACAAGTTCCATAGAGACGAACTATTTCCGGAGACTATCAAACTTTTCCTCATTAGAAGTTGGTTGAATCTTTCTGTCTTCAGAATCTGCAGCCTGAGCTTCTTTCAGTAAAATATCAGCTTCTTCATGATCACTATGGTTTAAATGTATATTCTTATCATACTAAACATGTGAACAAACTAATATGTGTAGCATAAATATCTTCGAGTACAAAGATGGATATTGCAACATATATCTATACAAGTTAATTGCGTCATTTATTATTGCTACAACCCAAATGGACCCATTTATAAGTAAATGGGTCGAGAGATTGTCACCTCTACTAGAAACCAACTATATAATGGTAGGATGATAACATGAGCTTGAGAAGGCAGAAGAAACTTTTGGCCGACATATTGTTCTATACTCGATTATTTTGAGCAGATATGTTATGACGAGTGCATTCCTTACTTGTGATTCCGAATTAATCTGATTTAGGGAAATTTGGCAAAATTTAAGGAATGAAACTTCTGGTATAAAGTAATAAAAAAAAATCTTCTATCCGTGTGATCTCTGTTAAAAATAATAATTTATTACTGTATTTCTTTGTGTCCGTTAGGTATTATGATATGTATGGAAGCTTACACGAAAACTGGAGTTGGTAAAATGAGCGGGCCGGGTCACGAGTCAATAATGGGTACGGGTTGAACCATGTACTTTTTTAAGTTTGTGTTGCAGTGGGGTTGGCCGGATTTTATAAACAAGTAATGTCTACTATAAGCCTGTAATGTTTGTATCGTTTAGTTTATGTAGATTAATCTAAGCTTAGATTATGTGTTTTTATTGTCGAGGCTGAAGTTAATCCACAACAACAAAGAATACGATGAGATGAAGTTAAAGATTGTTGCTCGGAAGGTACGCATGAAACGGGGTGAGTAAAGTGGGCACTTACACATCAGACTTCTTGAATGTATCTGCCTTAAAAACAATAGAAGCTGATATGTAAGTCCATGGTGGTGGTGGGAGGAGCGGAGGACTATTGGAAACAAAGAACGTGAGTGGTATTCATTCTCCGTAAATGTAATATTCTACAATTAGAGAAATTGTTATGGCTTAGTGAGTTTTTGCTATTCATGTTTAAGATCACTTAATGTTTTATTCTCTCTTTTTCAGTATCTAATTATTTGTCACTTCTACAGGTGGTTAAATAAAATCAATCCAAATAAAATATTAGTGGGTTGTATCTGATGTTTTATTTTTCCTATAACTCCCCTGCTTGTGATACTTAAGAGGGTTCGAGCCGAGACTCCTAGAAGAGTGGAGAAGAGCTGATTGGACAACTGGGCGTGCGAGAATTAAGAAAAGTTGAGTTAAACCATTTGGAGATGGGTTTGTGAAACAAAGGGGTGTAAAGGTACGGGATACACGGAAGACTTGGTTTAATGTGGGCACGAACCTCGAAGAATGTGAGAGTATGCTTAAGAAACTATAATTGTACAACTTATGGAACCTCAGATGTTAAATTAGGAGGAAATTGGATGCTGATTTGGTTGATATCCAAATATATGGTAGAGATGGGCTTGATATATATGTAAGAATGAGGTCTCCGAATAACGTATGTGTGAGTCCCCTATATTTTATGTATTATGTATGTGTTAATCTCAGATTAGTTAACTTTATATTCAATTTTACTATGTGCTACTAGAGAAGCCAAAACAAAGAGACGAGTAAGAATTATCGTATTCACATAATGGGAATGACTTTGATACTTTAATTAGTTTTTTTGGGAGCATGCCTGTTTTTTCAATTTGTGATTTGGGTTCTTTCATGTTAAAAACATCTATATTGTGTTTCAGATTATGGCATGTAGTTTATAGTTTGATACACTACGTATAAGTTTCTAACTATCCACATAGAACTTTACTATCGATTGAGAAATAAACTAGAAGTTTATCTACTGTAATATCAGAGAAGATTTTAAAGCAAATGAGAGATGGGCCAATGATGTATTAAAAGAATTCATGTAAGTTCATCATTCAACTACTTTTTCCTCTCAACTATATATAGTTAAAATTTAAGAAAAAACCCCGTGCGTGCACGGGTATTATACCTAGTACTATAAATATAACATATTCAAGCTTGAAATAATTTTTTTTCGCTAAAAATCTATATAAATACATGAATAAATAATTAAAATTATGTAATTCGAGTTATTCGGTTCGGTTTTCGGTTATGAGGGTTCGGTTATACGGTTTGGTTTTCGGTTCGGTTTAATCAATTTGAATTCGGTTCGGTTCGGTTCTCAGTTATATCCATAAAAAAAAATTTAACCCAACAAACCGAACCGAATTAACCGAACAACCCGATAACCGAACCGATGAACACCCCGGCTCTAATATCCTCTAATTATTTATTATTATATTATGCCTCGTCAAGTTTCAAGAGAAGCCTAGAAATCACGACATGCCACTCCAATCTTCTTTTCGCTCCTATAAATACAACTTAACATCCAATCCAACTTCCACATCACAGACAAAACATAAACCAATCTGAGTTTTAAAAGCAATTTAGTGAGTACATATAATATTTGAATAGCAAACATGTCCATCATTCCAAGCTTTTTCACAGGCAGGAGGAGCAACGTATTCGACCCATTCTCACTCGACTTGTGGAGTTGTGGGACCCATTCGAAGGCTTCTCGAATGCACTTACCAACCTCCCTGACTCCTCAAGAGAAACCTCAGCAATCGCGAACACAAGGATCGACTGGAAGGAGACACCTGAGGCTCACGTCTTCAAGGCGGACTTACCCGGGCTAAAAAAGGAGGAAGTTAAGGTGGAAGTTGAGGAAGGAAGGGTGTTGCAGATAAGTGGTGAGAGAAGTAGGGAGAATGAAGAGAAGAATGATAAGTGGCATAGAGTTGAGAGAAGCTCAGGGAAGTTTATGAGGAGGTTTAGGTTGCCCGAGAATGCGAAAATGGAGGAAGTGAAGGCGTCCATGGAGAACGGTGTGCTAACTGTGACCGTGCCGAAAGTGGAAGAGAAGAAGAAGGATGTGAAGGCTATTGACATTGCCTGATAAAATCTTTGTTGCAATCTGAGTGGTTACTATTGTAATAATAAATAAATGTAAGTGTGGTGTTTTCTAAGATGAGGTGTGGAATTATGTATTGTATCCTTGTTATGATATTATTGAGATAATGTAACTTTCTCCTTTTTATCATTTGACTTCTGTCTAGCCAATTGTAGTCATGCCAATTTTCATCATATGTACCACTTACAACCACTGTTTTGGAAATCGGATAGAACCGGCTGATTCAACGGAATCAACGGGCAACCGGGAGGTTGGCCGGTTTTCAAAGTCCAGTCAAACCGGCTGTTAGCGAACTGTTCAAACCCGGTTAAAACCAGGAACTGGAACCAGTCAAACAAACCAGACTTGATACAGTAATATACTAATCCAGGTTTCTTCATGTCACATAGTATAATGTTTGCAGCTATGAATCAGACTTGGAACGCGAATGGAATTAAAGAAAGGTGTTAAAAAACCATGTACAGCTGGCTAGTCTGGGAACATATTATCAAGTACAATGTGATATTCGCAGTAGATAATTAGATTCCTGATTCCCTTTTCAGGATAAGATGTAACAGCCATTGACATTGTTCATGAACTACTCATATAAGTATCTTGGATATTTAAATGATGCCAGTATGATCGTTTATAAGTAAGAAAATTGAAGAAAGTGTTTTACATGGACAATAATATTCAGGTCATACAGTAACATAATCTACTAGGACTCGATTGACAGATCGATGAGTGGCACCATTTTTACAAAAATCAAGGCAACTCAATTATTAGGATCATTACTTAGCCTATACACCCGGGATATAAGCTCACTTGAGGTTTTACCCATTAAAATTACATGTCATTATCTGTTTTGTCTTCATACCTTGCGTCCCACTTTAACTCGCTAGTGCTATCTGGCCACTGCTTTAAAAGGTAATGACCTGCCGACACTTCAAAGGGAGAGAGATCTCGGCCGATGATGTGATTCCATGACTTGTAATAAGCCAAAGGATCTTCCTTTTTGTTTCCCTCATCATACACAAGGCTGATACCATACTCCCTTACATTTGCATAATCTGGTCCATTACCACCAAAGCCAATATAACGTTGTTTGTAAATATACACAAACTTCTTACTAAGGTGTACACTAACTTTGTCACCATCTTCAAACTCATTGTTCCTAAACATCCAATGGCTTAACCAGACTACAATATCATCACCATATCTAAACTCAATATCTTCTGGTTCAGGATACAAAACCGGTTCGTATGTCCAGGAAGATTTCTTTGTCAAATTCCTTATTACGATTCTTGAAGGACCAATTTCCGCAGAATTTGAAATCATACTCACAATGCACAAATTTATCCCAGAAATCCTACAATTCTTGCGAGTTGATTGCAAGGTAAATGATGACCCACTGCTTCTGTGAGTGAACCACTTTGGAACCTCTTGTCCTTTAAGATATGTGCTAAATATTCCATGTTCATAAAGCAACTGCTCACATTCATAAAAATAAACTTTATTAGCTTCTACAACATACATATTGAGAGCAAAATTAAATACAGTAAAGATAAAGAGACATCACCTGTGTTGGAATTATATCATCTCCTCTGAGGTAACATCCCTCACAATCACTTATCATCACCCAGTAATATCTCAAATATTCTAAATGTTTCCAGCCTAAACTGTGTAGTATCTCTTCGTTGACTTCTGATAAAGCTTCCAGTTTAAACTTGCCCTGAATCTCAGTCAGAGTAGAAACATTATAATAATCGACTTCTGGAGGTGCTGATTTTTCTGGATGAAATGTTACTTTCTCCAGTGAAGAACAATTTTGTATATTCAAATACTTAATTGTGTTTTGAGCACCCAAGATTGTTTTTAGGCTACCACACTTGCGTAAAGTGAGTGTCTCCAGCCTAGAAAGGCTTTTCACACAATCGGGTAGGGAGTCAATTGGATTATTGTCCAAATATAAGCTCTTCAACATTAATAGGCTACTGAAATCCTTCGGAAATGACTCATTAGAAAGATTGTTATTTCTTAGGGACAATGTTACTAATGAGATTGGTAAAGAAATCTCAAAGGTCGTGAAACTTCTCGGCATAGCATTCTCAATGGCAGAGGAGGACGCTCGGGGTTCTATGTTATAGTTTTTATCCTCAAGCACTTGTAATCGCTCCATACGCTTTGTCTCAGAAGTCTTTGAACCTCTCGGTATAGCCTTCACAATGGCAGAGGAAGAGGCATGGTTTCTTATGTTAACATTGTCAGCCATTAGAACTTTTAGTGATAACATGTTCTTCACATTAATTGCAGAAAGATTTGAACAACCAACTATTGATAGTTTTGTAAGGTTTTTCAACTTTTCTAAGCTATCTGGAAGCTTTCTCAGCTTAATGCATTCACTCAAATTAAGGACTTCAAGTGAACTACAGCAGGTCCCGATTGATTCACAGAGCTCATCAAGACTTGTGCATCTTTCAAGTATCAAGCTTTCAAGTGCAGGGAACCACGAGAAGTGGCCCACACTAACAAGTTCACGACAACTACTAAGATTAAGGAACTTTAGTGACCTGAGCAACTGTTGAATTGAAATTAGATGAAAAACATGCATTCATTACAAAGATAAGTAAATTAAAAAAATTAAAATGAAGTACCTTGGGCTCCTTCCAAAGCTGTTGTAAATTGCTATGAGACATGTCAAGAGCAACCATATGATCCATTTGCAAGTCTGAAGGTATATAACTCAACGGGAACCCATGCATGCACAACCATCTTAGACCTTCAGGAATGATATTGTATGATCCATTGAGTTCTACATAGTTCAGTTGGAGTAGTCTTAGGTTACACATCTTGCTAAATGTATGTGCCTCAAAATCACCACTTTTACGATAAAATGAGGAACATATTCCTGAAACCCAACCACATAGCCACCAAATAACTCCAGCTGAGCAACGGAAATGATCTAAATCCAAACTTCCGTTTACTGGCATACTTGATACATGTGAAGTCTCAATATCAAATCTTTTCATGTCAAGGGAAAGTCCTTGAATTGTTGCTGTTCCCTGAGAAATAACAGATATATAACATAATTTTATTATAGTTATGTGTATATATGTATATTACAAATCAATCAAAGTATACTACAATGGTTTACTCGATTACCTTGCTATTTTGCAACACATCCAAACTCTCCTCATGATGCCATAATAGACTACGATTCCATGGTTTCTTAGGTGACTCTTGACGAACTAAATCTCTCCCCATGTCTTGAAGAAGTTGATGCATCTCCAAATTATGAGATGATTCTACTGTGAGAAGGCATCTATTGATGAGAATCCTGATCCCAGATGATGTGCATACACCACAAGCTTTTAATATTTCTTCAGTAAACTTTCTATCTTCTCCAACAAAAAAACAAGCAATGTGCTTAAATAACTCCTTGTCCTTTTCATATGGCAAGGTGTCAAAACTTATTTGTAGTACCTTCTGAATATTAGGATTGATTTCTTTTCCAAGTGATTCTAAGATACCCTCTAATGTAGCGTCTTCATGACGTAAAGAACTACCCAAAACTTTAAGAGCCAATGGATGCCCATTACAATATGCCACAACCTTTATTGACCCTTGTTTGTCATCTTCTCTTGGTTCATTTCGTCCAAAGGCATGCCAACTCAAAAGCTGTAGAGATTCATCCTCATTTAGGCCTTTAAGAAAATGCTTTGAATGCTTTGGAGGAACTTGTGTTTGAAACAGCCTACATTTTTCTGTTAACGATCCATTTTTTGATGTTATTATAACTTTACTCCCAGGATGAAGGCCTTTTGTACCAATTAACACATCCAACTGCTGAAGATTATCAACACTATCAAGAACAACAAGCGTCTTTTTCCTAAGAAGTGATTTCTCAATCTTAAAGGTTCCCACATCAGTATTGTTTATATCCATCCAACTTCCATCTTGAATGTCTTTAAGGAGCTTCTTTTGTAAATCAAGCAAACCATCTGGTGCCCTACACTTTCTTTCAATATCTTCAAGAAAGCAGCTTTTCTCAAAGTCGTGATAGTGCAGCTTGAAGACATAGTCTGCCAAACATGTCTTTCCTATCCCAGCCATTCCCCATATCGTCAGAATGTGAGCGCCATTTGAGGATCCATTTTTCAAGAATGAAGTAATTCTTCTAACCATAGACTCCATCCCAATTAGTTTCGGGATATTACTCTTTTTCTGTAGATCTAATCTGTTATGGATCTCTTTAACAATTCCTTCAATAAGTATTGTCTCTCGCCTGGAACAGATCCCAATAAAAAAAACAAGAAGATACCACCCAAATAAGTAGATACCATATATAACTACAATAAGCTCTAATGAATTGTTAAAAGATGATATCACCCAAATATTTAGATACATATGAAAAATAAGCTCATCATGCATAGTATTAAGTGACTGCAATGATTAATGAACACTAATATAAAAGCATGTCTAGCGTCTCAGAAAATGAACAAACAATTAAAGTGCATATATACAATATGTCAATATGTGTTTAGGGATATATAAATTACAAGCTGAACATACAAAAGATGTTTCCCAAAATATGATCTTTGATTCTAATAAGACATTTGAAATTGAAACTAACTAGTATCATGGTCTTTGATTCTAATAAGACATTCTAATAAGCTGAACATACAAAAGAATTGTTGTTCTTAAAGAAGTTCATAATTAGTATGATGAAAGATCTCGATTCTCCTCTTAGGGTGTTTTTGTTTATCTAAGTGAATACTTGGCGTCATTTAAAGCAAACAGGCAGTTTTGGGTGTTTGATTGAAACTAACTTCTAATTGTAGAGAATAGCTTATCTTTAAATTAGTTATACACTTTGAAAGCAATTCAATTCCCATTATCTTCAAGGAAATATGATCTAACTAGAAATTGATACAGAGGGAGCAATATATAATATGTTTTGCTAACCATAGCTTATCATAAGATTAATTTACAAGAGAAAGGAAAAAAAAATATATATGAAAGAAATTTGAAAAAAAAAAAAAAAAAAAAAAAAAAAAAAAAAAAAAAAAAATCGCTCTCAAGATTTTTTTAGAGAAAGAAGTAAAAGAAGAAAAAAGAACTGGAAGAAAGATTTGAGACGTTTTTACTTTAAAATCTTCGTCTACTTTTGGGAGGATTAGGAAGGAAGAAAAGAGAATTTTATACTCTTACATTTCTTTTCTCCCTTACCTCTTCTCTTCTCTTAACTAACTCAAGAACTCACCTCTGATTAAGCTTTCCCATGAATATATAGTTTTAAGGAAGGTGAGTTCATTTATGCGTAACAAAAACTTAATCATAGCCCTTAGGAAAACCCGTTATACATTAACTAGTAGGGTACCCGCGCGTTGCAGCAGCGGGTACCTTGTAATCAAAATTTTTGGTGAACATATTATTCTATTATCTATTTTTTGTGATAATAACTTTACGCATGATGAGATTTTAAGGAATAACTTTATCGCACACTATCTCATATAAATATGGTAGAGAGTTCTAGTGCATCGTGATGCAATTACTATACGAAAACGGTAGTTAGTAGTATTACGAAGTTGTGACGATTGACGGTAAAAGATATTTGCTAGTCAATAAATGTTATGTAATATTCATCACAATAACGTGTAAACATAAAGTAGTACTAGTGCATTAAATAATTATACATTTAGCTTTATTATTTGATTTCTTAATTTTTTTTTTTTTTTTTCTTTTTTTGTTTGAATTGGTTCTACAATATGTTTGATTATTTGTATCGTTTAATTTTAAGTTTGAAGTATCTACCTTGGGGACATTTGGTGGAAAAGTGGTGGTTCTCATAGTCAAGATATACAATATTGAACTTGTAAAGAAACCAAATAAACAATTAAGAATCCTAAAACATAAGTTATTACTCTTAATCATCAACTAGACCAAATTAAGCATACTTTTTATTTTTAAGAGAATAGTAAGAGAGAAAGATTTTACTTGTCCTTTGCATCTTTCCCTTTTAAATCAGCAACTTCTGTTAGTGCTTTCTTCCACTTCTCTATCTTTTGAGCCCATTCACTTTTTTTCTTTGCATTTGTCTCAGCCTCCATCTTTTGTTTATGCTCTTCCATTGCAACCAAGAAGCTCTTTTGTTGCTTTCTAACATCAGTGGGCTCCACATGATAGAATATGGGAAAAACAACATGTTTTGTAGTCCTATGTTGATCCATAATAAGTGCAAGTTCATCAAGGCACCATGTCGAAGAAGCGTAATTCTTGGACAGCACGATAATAGAAGCTTTTGATGTTTTAATCGCGCTAACCAATTCAGTTTTCAACTCTTCTCCTGTTTTCATCTCAGCATCATCCAAAAATGTGTCGATATTGGCATCTACAAGGGCCTTGTAGAGATGATCAGTGAAACTATTACGAGTGTCAGCACCTCTGAAACTTAAAAATACGTCATGGACGTAAAATGATTGATCATGTGAGATTTCTGAAAGATGAACCATTGTGAATAGTCAAAATGGGAGTATGAACTAAAGTGGTAGGTGTGATAGTTGAATGATGGACCATGAAAAGAAAATGAGGAGACAGTAATATTGAATTAAGTGATTGCTTTATTGTTTAGTCTTTCTTTTTCAATAATTGAGCTGACAAATTTTCAATTTTCAGTCAAACTACAACAACCGTCCAAACCAATCTGTCATTTTGTTTTATAAAGTGTTAATAATAATTAATTGAACTTTTTAATCCCTTTTAATAATCGATTGAAAAGCATTGAAATTTATGCGTTCAATAATGATGTGTTGCACATGTTAGGGAACTTTCAACTTTAATCTTCTCTAAAACTACAGATGAACATTTTATATATGCATTAAAATTTGAGAACCAGTAGTTCCCTTTAGTAATAACGAGCTGGGTAGCCCGCGCGTTGCCGCGGGAGTGTGTTGGTCCGATATACTTTGTAAACGATGTTTTTGTCATAGGTTTGTTGTTTTATGTTTGTTTACGTAAAATATTATATACCGTGTTTTATGTTTTATAATTTATATATCTCATATATGTTGGAATCTGAATGACTTTTGGATGGTTGTCATTTTTGTTACGTTGTCGGAATGTTTTTCTTATGTTTTGTGTACGTAGTATTTGTTTTTATAGAAGTGTGTGGGCAAAACAAATAGAATTGGGAAAGCCCAAAGAAGTGTTTTGTGGTGCAAGAGGCGATAGAGGCGGGAATGCTATTAGGCGTGGTCCATTTGATACAAAGCGTTTTAAAGAGAAATTTTAAACAATAGAAAATTTTAAAGTCAATGAAATTAATACATCAAGTCTACAGTTGAGCTATCTAACTATTCACTCGAAATTCATGTGGCCAAATTTCCAAGTACAAATAATTTCTTACACCAACCAGGCACACACCGTAACCTAAATGTTAAGTCAGCAACACTTATAAATGGCGCTTCTTCTTGTCGTATATGTCTTAAGGATGATCTTCTGCTAGCGCTTTTTCGTTGTTTGGTCGGGACACCACCCGACTAAGTATTCTATGTTGTGACTTCACTTAAAAGTATTCGTTGTTTGGTCGGGACACCACCCAACTAAGTATTCTATGTTTAATTCTGCTAGCGCTTCTTCTGGTAGCTCTCAAAAGGTAAAAAAAGATTACCTTTTGTGCTCTTTTAATTTTGGTTTAGCTCTTAAAGTGGAGCTACAATTGTTTAATTCCTGCAAGAGCAAAAATATAAATAAGAATAGCAATTACCAATAAGATTATTTTTCACTTATGGGTCAAAAATTGATATCTACTTGGACGAAAACAATGAGTTCTACTATACAACCTTTCAACGTAGACCCGAACGGCAACTCCCGACTAAGTATTCTATGTTATGATAGATAGGTGATCAATAACTAACCTCGAAATTTGGGTACAAAAGAAGCGTCAGTGTGAAGTGTTGGAAAGTTTTGTACGCAAAATACCATGCACCATAGCTTATTCCACCCCAGCCTGAAAGATAAAATGGTATCATTTTAATTATAGAGAAAAGCAAAAAAATTAAGTAATTTATTAAAAAATACAAAGGATTGCATACCTTTTATTAACCAAGTAGGCATAGCATGTATATGGAAAAAAAAATTCACAATCTTCTTGGGCTGTTAAATGCTATTTTGTGACACATAGATCTCATGCACCATGAGATGTATGTCTCACAAAATAGCATTTAACAGCTCAGGAAGATAGTCAATTTTTTTATTGGAAAAGGGCTAGATTTGACATGGCTGCAACTCCAGTTTGTGGGTGGTTACTGAGGCAACTTATATGTAAGCAGACAAAGGTGTATTCAGGTGCGGATTTTGTAGCCATGTAACGACACAATTGACTAACCAAAGGTGTATTCAATTTAGACAAAATTCAATACTGTTTATTATACTGATTACTGAATAAGTGTTGCACATACATACATACATACATACGTTCACATTTGGATGAAAAACAAATGAACTACGTATTGGCTCAGAAAGTGAAATAGCAGGCATGGCTGCAACTACCACCTGGGTAAGGTTGCCTCGCCAGGATAATGCCGCGACTAAATTAGTCATGGTCAAATAACAAAGATTTGCAAATATAAGAGCAAAACTGAACACCATTCATGGGTGCAACCACCACTTGGGAAGGCTACCTTGCCAAGATATTGGTGTTGGTAAATGATAGTCATAAAATTGATAAAAACTCATTATTATCATCATTGCCTGTATGTATGTGCTCGCTATTCAACAGATGAACTGTTTAACAGTTGCAACAAATGTAGAGTGCATGTTACAATTAATGACACATGTGAAAAGGTAGATAAGTTACCACATACAACCGTAGAACAGTTGCAAAATCCCGTTCAAAAAAGTTGCATAACAGGGTGCACTATTAGTAAGGTGCTAAACCATGTGAATGCCATTAGGAGCATGGACAAATCATAGAATGCCATAAAAACATTAACCATTATTTAAAGGTGAAAAACCAATAAGAAATAGGATTAAGGCAATAATAGTCCCGTAACAAACTTTTCTTTGAACCTGTTTCCAAATGGGTACTAATAATGGCAGGTAAAGGCATCATATTAATAGATAAAGAAACAGACGGTGGAGATCAGTATTCGACGACAAAAAAAACATCAGGTAGACCATTATCATCTATAGCATGTATCTTTTTTGTCGTCAAATACTGACCTCCACAAACCCTATTTCCAAATCAACATGGATTGTATGCCAACATAACTGGAACCTGAAGCTGTAAAATTGAGGCTCAGATCTGCACTTCCATGGTCAACTCTATACACCCGACATGGCTGCAATCATGTAATAGTCATGCTTACTCTGCCAAGATACGGGAGTGCATGAGGCACACTCATGGAAGGGTTAATGTGTAGAAAGAATCATCATTGCCATAACCCCATTTACCAGTATACGATTAGCATGGGCTCGAGGTCAGTAATGCCACTGAATAATTGCAAATGCATCTGGCATTGCATGGCTGTTAGCACATACTTGTGCTGCCTCGCCAAGATACACACTGATATGACAGATTGCGTTTTAGCAATTTATTATAGCCAAAGGATGATAGTTGGACAAAACCAATGCACATCATCAATGCAGAATAAGAGAGACATGTGAAAACTATTTTTGGTTATGGGTGTAGGCAAAAAAAAGGCCAATGATGATCAACTGTGAAGAATTTTTGGCATAGCTTAAAAATAAGCAAATAGACAGGAAAAAATGAAGTACCAAACATCCTCTAATAGAAACAACATGTATGATAATCTCAGTTTTAAAGCAATTGAGTTTTTAAAAAAAGATAATCCCAACACCTCTTAAGATATCAGTTCTACATTTTCTACTCACCAGATAATCCAAACATCTTCTATACTAAATCGGTTAAAAATCATAGTTTGGAAGCTAAAAACTACCAACTGACCTTCCTGCAATTCAATTCCCTAATGAAATCAACTACCTGTCTAAGTGCGGTTAAAAATCATAGTTTGGAAGCTAAAAACTACCAACTAATTCAATTTTAATTGGGTTTACAAAAAAAATATACCTTGAACCTGAATGTCGAATATCCCCATGCGATCGGTTTAGCTGGCATTCGCTGCCCGAGGTATGTATGAACAATGTTAGACTTGGTCACCCTGAACCCCTTTCTATTACAGATGCACCCTACTTGTATATTTGTATCCGGTACTGTTGTTCTTTCAATCTGAAAACAAACACAAAAGCTTAAGGACATTTGGTTTGCAAGATCGGTTGGATTGTGAATCACATGACAGCGAAGCACAATCAAGAATATGTAATTAAGAATCTGTGTGTGTGTCAAATAAGCCCGCTAAACTCTGTTGATTAGTTCATTCGATTGGTTATTGATACCAACTGCTTTTGAAAACTACCGTAGTGTATATCATTTAGCTAAAATTAACGTAAACGAATATGTGTTTTTTTTGGGGAAAAACTTTCGTTTTGTAAACTTTTATAAGGCAATAGTTTTAATCCCTGTCCCAACCTGACACACTAACATGACTACGGGCCGCATGAATTGTCATGCTACATCAACGCAAATTTGATATATATTTTTTTTGTCAAGGCACGCAGTATCATAACAAACTATTTAGAGGATGCATCAGAATCACAACTCTTTAAATCTTAATTCAATGATCAAATTCCGGTTTTATCAGGGCATATGTGTCGAGTCTTGACCAGGTATGGCCCATTTTGACCCAGTACAAACCCTCCCGACCAACCCGTGATGGCCCAGTTATATTTCTAGAAAAGATGAGTTCTTTCTTCATTTAGACTCAATTAATTTAATGAAGAAAGGACTATTAAATTATTTCTGTAATCATTCCTCTCAGAAGAAATAGACATGTTACCTTGGAATGAAGAGACGAACCTGTTGTCTAGTTGTTCAATCAGCACCTCTAGTTTCCTAACCTGTTGGTCCTTCCAAACTTTTTCCTTGCAACAACTAATAACAACAAATGTTAATAAAGGCAAAGTTATGAAATACAGTAACCTTATCAACTCTAAGTTGTGTGCCATAAAAAGATTTAATTTTTATACCTGCAGCGTTCCGGATATAATTTCCATGCCTGTGGAAATCGTATCTGGAAAAAAAAAAGAATCGGGTAAATTATAACCACATAAGAAAAAAGATAATGGGAGCTAAGTTCGCTCCATTAACCACTTAAAAGTCCGTTCACCCGTACAAATCAACGAATTAAGAAACAGCTAGTTAGAACGGTATATGTGTTTCTTTTTCTTTTCCCTTTTGAGTTTCAGCTTTTGTTTTTCAGTTGGTGCATATGTTACTGCAATTAATGGACGACATCCATTGTAATCTCATATGCTCATAAATTTACCATGCTCACCTTATACCATCGAAGTTCACGTTGCATAAATTTAGCATGCTCAACTTAATGTTACTGGTTGCACCTTGTCATAACCAATTTCAAGTTAGTGTAAACACCCCGCCCCTAAACTGCTTATAGAAAACAACGTATAACACGCACAGATTATCAGCTAAACAGTTTCAACAACCAATCAAAAATGCCCACAAACTTATTATTATTATTATTATTATTATTATTATTATTATTATTATTATTATTATTATTATTATTATTATTATTATTATTATTATTATTATTATTCTTATTATTATCAAAACGAAGAAAACATACAAAAATTTGTAATAACCATATCGCAAACACCCCTAAAAAGTATAAAAAGGCAACAAATAAAATACTAATCAACTTTTTAAAAAAAAACAGTCAGACAAAGCAAATATGCAGATCAACCACAAAAAAAGTCAGTAAACGTATCAGCAACCCAATACCAATCAATACGAAGTATCTCAAAATTATAGCAAAACTCTAATTTTACCAATGTTTAATATTCTTTCCATCCTCTTTATATTTAATAAGCAACCCCATAAACGCCTAAAATTTGTAAGAAGGCCCAAAATTAATAAAAACCCCAAATTAAAACAAAACCCTAATTTTACCTTCCTTTATGTTTTTGGGATTTGTTTATCCTCCATCGTAGATCGTAACTAAAACCAATAATTTCGATCCTTTTTGTTGGTTGCGTGCCTCGCTCGGGAAAAAAAAAGTGACTCAGTGTTTGGATTTTGCATTTTGATTTCTGTTTATGGTTTTTTTTGTTGATGTTGATAGATTTTGGGAGAATTTTCTGGGTTTGGTAGGAAACTGATGAGGTGGAGGAGCTGCTGGAATTTTCTAGGAGGTGAGGGGAAGTGTAGTGGGAAGTGGGTTATTAGATAAAAGAATTAATGATGCATGTGAAAAGGTAGCTAAGTAACACTTGGCATGAAGCCTTTGGTACCACATACAACCGTAGAACAGTTGCAAAATCCCGTTCCGAACAGTTGCATAACGGGATGCACTGTTACTAAGGGAAAAAACCATTAGGCACATGGACAAATCATAGAATGACAGCACAAACGCTTAAAGGTGAAAGACCAATAAGAAATAGGATTAAGTGTATAAACGTCCCGTAACAAACTCTCCTTTGAACCCGTTAAAAGTTGGGTTTTAGAATATATAATAATTTAGGCTTGCATTTTCTTTTGTGACAATTTAAGATTTTGCACTTTTATTAGTTAAACATGTTCTATTTAAACAGTAACTCATTGAATAGAGGTGTGGGGGCCCAGTTGATTTCTCGGCTTCCCACCAATTTCTTGTAAATTCTTTGAGTTTTTAATAAAGTGATGATAATAATAAATAAATAAATATATATTTACTTGGATGTGGATATGAGTATGTAAAATTGTAACAAGATTGTTCTCGATAGGGGGTATGTTCCTACTGTGAGCTCTAAGGTAATTACCCTTTAATGGTATGATCTTTCCCCTAAGAAACCAATTAGCGGTGTGGTTGGGGGTCTAAGGCCTGACATAATGTATTATGGGAGTTTCTTAAAACAGTGCTCATACATTAAGTCTAAAGAACTTCCTCCGTCCATGTATATTCTGCCTACCCTGTGTGAAGCTATCATTGCTGTTATCACCACTGGGTTGGATGATGGTATGAGCGCGTCCCACGGAATACTTCTCGGTGGGGTACGTTATCAGGTCTCCATGACCTCATTGTTTCTTTTCGTGCCTGAGTGCCATTATTGGATCATGTTGACACTCTCTATTCGTCCCTTGAGGGGCTTTGGTTCATTGTAGGCATTATTTTCTACACGGGGTTGTGAACCAGTTAAGTGCCCTGGGTGTAGGGTGGATTGCCTGTTGTGGCCTAGAGGTGAGCTAAGAGGGGATGTCAGGTTGTCTTGTGGATAAAGACAAGTGAGTTGGAATATGTTTACCTTAGTTTTTTCTGAGAAGTTCGTGTATCGTAGCCTGAGTTCTACGTTTGTCAGACCCCTTTCTTGATATCTTTCGACATCCCTAACTACCCCTTGGACCCCATGTGTTTGTAGTTTTCGAGCTTGCGTGAGCGACCTGAGAGAGTAGTATCGCCCGTATAACCGTGCTGGCTTCTTAGAGTAGGATATACAGGACTAGAAGGTCCTCTAGCACATGTGCCTTCTTCATAGGATTCATGAGCTTTGTTGTGTTTCCAGGTAGCTGTTGAGTCTCTTTTTTGGATTTTTGTTGGTTTTTCTTCGTGCAAGGAAGGTTTTCCACTCGGATAGCTCCGAGGTGGTTTCTTGTTGTTTCTGAAATTTTAGGGTGTCGGTCATCAGCCATTTAATCGAGAAACTATTGGTTTTGAGATTTTTTTTTGAGTGAGACATGAGTGAAAATAGGTGAAAATTTTCGTAAAATTGCAGATATTTTGAATCGTGTCCCCACGGATGGCGCCATATTTACGTATGGTATGTAAATCGGTTTAAAGATGGGATGGGAATGGTTTTGTTGTTTGGTTTTCCGTGTTGAACGGTAAGGACCCGATGAGATTGATGTAGATCAAGAAGCTCGGGTAACACTCAAAATAAGAACCATACTTCACTGTTGTGAGGTAGTATTTGCCCAAGTATGTGAAAACGTATGTGATGTTGTGTGTTGCTCTCTTTTTATAGAAAGACTTTGTAGGGTTTAGAGATAAACCCTTTGGGAGTGATCGACGGCCGCCAGGGTGCTAGGTGTCGATCATCTGGGAGCAGACAAAGAGGACAGATGTCATTCTTCCTTTAGCTCGTAGTGGTGTTAGTTGTGCGTCCCTACTGTGTGCAGTGTCAGATGGTACATCTTAACCACTAGTGACAGTTAGGGAGCAGTATCTTTGTCCTTATTCAGTTAGGCCTGAGAGGTCCTTACAGGCCTACGTGGCCTGAATTTAAGTCGGGCCTTTATCAAGTGTTGATTAGGCCTTGGTGATGGGCTTGATTCGATCATGTAATTAATAGGCTTGGGCCATTAATATTGATACGCTATCAAAAGTGATGAAAGATTAATAGTAATAGAGGCTTCAAATGGGACAATTATTCAAACAGAAAACTCCGAGTAGTCGGTGGCACAAGTGAATTTATATATTAAAAGGCATAGCTCTAAGACCATATTAAAACCAAAGAAAAACTGATATTAGTATTCTTTGGTTGTGCATAATAGAGCCCATGACAATTACAGATGNTCTTTTTTGGATTTTTGTTGGTTTTTCTTCGTGCAAGGAAGGTTTTCCACTCGGATAGCTCCGAGGTGGTTTCTTGTTGTTTCTGAAATTTTAGGGTGTCGGTCATCAGCCATTTAATCGAGAAACTATTGGTTTTGAGATTTTGTTTTGAGTGAGACATGAGTGAAAATAGGTGAAAATTTTCGTAAAATTGCAGATATTTTGAATCGTGTCCCCACGGATGGCGCCATATTTACGTATGGTATGTAAATCGGTTTAAAGATGGGATGGGAATGGTTTTGTTGTTTGGTTTTCCGTGTTGAACGGTAAGGACCCGATGAGATTGATGTAGATCAAGAAGCTCGGGTAACACTCAAAATAAGAACCATACTTCACTGTTGTGAGGTAGTATTTGCCCAAGTATGTGAAAACGTATGTGATGTTGTGTGTTGCTCTCTTTTTATAGAAAGACTTTGTAGGGTTTAGAGATAAACCCTTTGGGAGTGATCGACGGCCGCCAGGGTGCTAGGTGTCGATCATCTGGGAGCAGACAAAGAGGACAGATGTCATTCTTCCTTTAGCTCGTAGTGGTGTTAGTTGTGCGTCCCTACTGTGTGCAGTGTCAGATGGTACATCTTAACCACTAGTGACAGTTAGGGAGCAGTATCTTTGTCCTTATTCAGTTAGGCCTGAGAGGTCCTTACAGGCCTACGTGGCCTGAATTTAAGTCGGGCCTTTATCAAGTGTTGATTAGGCCTTGGTGATGGGCTTGATTCGATCATGTAATTAATAGGCTTGGGCCATTAATATTGATACGCTATCAAAAGTGATGAAAGATTAATAGTAATAGAGGCTTCAAATGGGACAATTATTCAAACAGAAAACTCCGAGTAGTCGGTGGCACAAGTGAATTTATATATTAAAAGGCATAGCTCTAAGACCATATTAAAACCAAAGAAAAACTGATATTAGTATTCTTTGGTTGTGCATAATAGAGCCCATGACAATTACAGATGGGTCACGCGTCAACCTTATTAGCCCTCCTTTGGATCACTTGTGTTCAAGGGAAACTTTGGGTAGTTTGGTCATCGCGACAACCAAACGATAAGCACTATTTTTTGCACGAGTGTGTTTTGTTAAGTGGGGTATGTTTTTGTGATGAGTTAGATGTTAACTACTACGAGGTTTTAGTGATTAGTGTGGCGTTGATGTACCACATGAACACACAAACAACCACACCAAATATTACGCTGAGGCATAATGTTACCGAAACACTAAAATTACATAAGCTTAGATTAAAAAATATTGCAAAATGAGCCCAAAACCAACAAGCTTTAGCTTTCTAAGACTTGATGTAATAAGGAGACCTCAAGACCGTATTCACCACCATCACCTCAGTGCCATATCAACTTTCTCTCTCTACAATCAACTTCACCATCAACTTAATGTAATAAGACAATCAACTTTATCAGCAAAACATAATCGACATAAAACAAATATACTCCACCAAAACACACACACAACATGATTCGGTCTTGACATCGACCGAGTCTTGCAAATTTACCATTGAAGACGCGTGTTTGGGGACATCCGTAACAAGAAGGACGCACCTAATCTAAGGTGCCCCGAGATTCGGTCTTGAGGGCCTTATGACATCAGTCTAACATCACCAATCGCCTTATCTTGTAGTGTGTTAACTTTTCTAAGTTATATACTTTTCTTGATCAATTTATTCCATTTCCTGTTTCATTTTACCGAACACTATGCAAGTGTTTTGATATAGGGGTTTGTACCTCTTGATAAATAAATACGTATGAAAGCAACAGATGAATGAGAGTGCGATTTTTGACTTATGAATCCATGCAAACGTCCCTTTCTACCTCTTCACTCAAGGCTTTTGTAGTTTTTCCAAACATACTTTTAGTTTTACCTTGATTTATTTACAATGGGTAACGTTATTGTTACTACCTATACTACTTTTATCACTCTTTTACTCATTTTATTGGTAAGACTTGACAATTTTTTTATATTTTTTTGTTCTGATTCTTTTATCTTTATTACTTTTAACTTATCAAAATTTATATTTTAACTTCCGTACTTCTTTAGATATTTTGTGACGTATGGTTGTATAAAAGTGGGTATTTTAATGAAAGGTGAGTGAGTGGTTACAATTGGGCGTGAAAAGTGAGAGGGAGTGAAGAGAGGTAAATGGAGAGAAAAAGTTGGCTTGACGCTAAGGTAGAAGGTGAAGTAATGTGACCATGAAGTTAGTCTAACAATGGTAAAAATTACCAAAGAAATAACTTCAAGGGTGACAGACTACAAGTTAATGTCGATTTCATCACCCCATACAAAAATGTCACTATCCTTTTATATCAGAGCCACATCATCAGTCTTCATACCTAGTCACTCTCAAAGAAACAATCTATATAGTGGTTCAATTACTAATTTCTGTTAAAAAAGAAAATAATAATAAATAAATAAAAAATAAAAACATACCCATCTTAATATTTATATGAAACTTGGAATGGGTCGTGGGTGCTCCGGATTAGTGGAGAAACACGGTAAAGTCGATAAGGGCGGGTAAAAGGAGTGGATGCAGGATGGACACTAGACAACGAAAGTGTGTGTGTGTGAGGCGCATGCGCCAAATCATACGTCTCCTAGTGTTCTTAGCGTTATTCTGTTGTGCTACTATGAAGAGCTAAAGATGCGATCCTACATTAGTATATACTAGTTATAATACCCGTGCACGCACGGGGTTTTGATATAAAACTTTTATCATGTATTTAATACCAAATATATTGTCTTAAAATGTATTGAACTTTACATTTATTCATCTAGTATAACACATGAAACTTTTAGATGGATCATATTTACTTTAGATGTTATTGTCCATTTTTTTTCTTTTTCTTTTTTAAAATAATGTATATCAATGACGCATCTAAAGACTTTTGATACAAAATTATTACGATCCACTGCTTATGAATCTTCTATTTTCACCCTTGTATCTTCCTTTTTTTACATGTTAGTTGTTTTTATTGATGTAAACAAATACCATAACATGATTTGCATTTTGATGATACCATTACAAAATGTACATATTATTTGATTGAACTTTTTTAAAGTCGTGCGGTCCATTTGATGATCTCTCTGTCAATTATTTGTTAGTCTGTTAAAGTTGTTATGTTTGGGTTCTTGTATAACTAATAGTTTTAGAAATAAGTTTTTTACTTAAATGAATAGAAGGGTAGTGTTTATGACTCATGACATAGAGTGATAAGGCCTTATTCGCCAATGGTGATTTGTATAAATTGCCTTACTGCCATCTGTTAATCACCACCCATAAATAGAGTCTCTATTTTAATTTCTTAAACAAAAACAGATAATGAAGCTTTTAGTAATACTATATTATGTTGTTAGTTATATTGTGGACTATTATATCACGCATGTATAATATGTTGAGTTATTGTAAGTTGAAAGTGTAGCAATACCAATAAAATTGACCATTATGAAACAGGTCGGGAAAGTTAAACTATCATTTACAAATATTTACATAAAAAATTATGCTCAATTCAGTATTGACTTGTACAACTTTTTAGACCATACCAGAATGGACCTAATAAATCTAACATATGCCTACAGTGTGGATGTTAAAATTTTGAAAATTGTAATATCAATATACAGTATATGAAAAATATTAATTATACTTCCAAAAACTCACTAATAACACCTCTTGAAATTAAAATTAGTTTTACAAATATACTGAACTTCACACTTCACTTATGATACATCAAGAATGCAACTTCAAGTAAAATGTAAGCTTTATGTATTCTTTTGTAGAAGTACCTTTGGCGGAACATCTGTCGATCGACTTATCCCAACGTAACTATCATTTTGCAATGACAGCCTTTGTCGATAAAAAAAACACAAAAAAATTAAATTCCAAGCCCTATTTGTTAGATATTGCAATATATGATTCTCGTTTTACACGTTTAGCATTATAACATAGATCATTTAAACTTAGTTTGCTCACTGTTGAATGTCGTTTCACGTGCTCTGGTGCCTTTCCCAAATGTCTTTCCATTAGGAAGAAAGATGTGACTGGTATAACCGTACAAAGATGTAGCTCCATACCCATAGCCCACACATCAGTATTCCAAGTTAAAACCTGGATTTAACTTATCGTTTACTACTGGTCTATATAAAGTCCAAAATTAACGTAAGGAACATTAATAAAATATTAAAACCCACCCCTTTACAAATGACCTCAAAATAGATGAACTATCATCCGAAAAAAAACATGAAAACAATCAAATCTCCATAACCCGATCAAACTTAGAACTTAATAAATATTCAAGATTTAAACAAAGAATTAGATCAAATGTGATCAATAATTTTGACTTTAGAAATTTGAACCCTTTGTTCATAAATCCACAACTTACATCAACATTTGGTGTCTTATTCGATGCCCATTAGTTCTGGCTTCTCAAATATTATTAAAGCATCGAAATGATCAGTAAAACACATTAATTAAAATCCAAAATTCAAAATTTACTCCAACAACAAATTAGGGTTTTTAAATTAATCATCAAACATCAATTCACATACATATGATGCACCAAATTCAGTTCAGCTTAATTTAAATTCAAAATCTTAAATTTAAAAAAGATGTGTTCTGAAATCTAATAATAGTCTCATTAAGCTCACAGCTACTTTAAGTCATTAATGTCAAATCTTAACCTATAAATTATCAACCTAAGTTAGATTTTACCCACTTAATAATCTAATGTTCCGTAAAGTTTTTTAAAAATGTTTTTCCGGATATCCGTATATAAGCTTTAAATAATAATTACATGAGTCGTTGTTATAAGTACAATCGCGTATATTTGATATCATGTTATACAAAATGTGCGAGTTTAGTAGCACGAGCGTTGTCGTTATTATAAGTTAAAATATAAACGTATATAAACTTTTATTTAGCAGACATAGATGTTATGGTCGATGTTGTTGTTTAACTTTTAACAATTGGTATCATGTTGTATGAAATATGCGAGTTTATTAGCACATAGTGAGCTGATGAAGTTAAAATATACTCTGTAAAGTTTTTTAAAAACGTTTTCAGGATATCCATATATAAACTTTAAATAATAATTACATGAATCGTTGATATTTATATTACCGTTAATAATATTTAGCCGTATTTAATATTCAAATCAATGTATGCATAGATTAAACTTTTAAATAGGATAACATGAGTCCTTATTTAACGACATAGTAAAAAAATATTTTAATAGATAGAAGTTTAAAATTAATACTTATTTTAAAAATATTTAACTTATATTAAACCTAATTCGTATATTTATAAAATTTTGTAAGTTTAATGGATGGAAGTCTCAAGCCAATACTAATACTCATGTAATTGTAAACAAAGTTCATATTATAAAGTGTAGGGGGTATAAAGTGTAAGGGGTTATTTGTTTATTATCTAAAGTTATCAAAAAACATGGAGATTTATAATTTTACACTTAACTCTATATAGTATATTTAAAATTCAACCACCAATGTTTTATTAATTACCTCCTCTTTTTTTAAGTTTTTATTTTCATAAATTTGACATCTATATTTTCATGTGTTTTTTTCCACAATCAAATTCTCTATCAAATTTATTAAAGTTTGACTAAAATCAAATCAATTTTGACTTTTTATTGGCCAATCATATTGCTCGATTTCGCCTATTATGTCAAAATCGAGCTTTCCTATTGGTCCAATTTTTTTTCCCATAAGATTGTTCTGTAAAAAAAACTCCGAAATGATGTAATTCCTTTATTATATAAAAGATTGAACTTTTTAATCCCTTTTAATAATCGATTTAAAAGCATTGAAATTTATGCGTTCAATAATGATGTGTTGCACATGTTAGGGAACTTTCAACTTTAATCTTCTCTAAAACTACAGATGAACATTTTATATATGCATTAAAATTTGAGAACCAATAGTTCCCTTTAGTAATAATTTAGGCTTGCATTTTCTTTTGTGACAATTTAAGATTTTGCACTTTTATTAGTTAAACATGTTCTATTTAAACAGTAACTCATTGAATAATAATAATAATAATAATAATATATTATTATTATTATTATTATTATTATTATTATTATTATTATTACTATTATTAAGCTTGATGTTTTATTGTTTGAGGGTTAAAACGTAATCTTTATGATGTAGGAGGGCCAAAGTGTAAAATAAATTTTACTTGCATAAAAAACAATAGAAAATACATTAAATGACAAACTTGTGAGAGGTACAACCCCTCCTTGTCCCAACAATCTCCGCAAGGTGGTGGGCGGTGAAAGCATTGGTGGCAAGTAAAATGACAACGGTAGAGAGTGAGGGGAGAATTGAGGAAAAGGGAGGTGGGGAACTGATCATATGGGATTGTTTGGAATTGATTTTTAGTGTTAGAATGGTAAATGTTGATTTTACACTTATGTACACCGCACATGAATGGATTTAGGAGACTCATTTAACAATGTTAGCAAGAGTTTTTTTAGATAAATGGTGTCATTTTAACATTTGTTTGCAAAAATGGGTCTCTTTTTTTCTTGACGTAAATAAGGGTCTATTTTTTGTTTTGTGGACCACAACGCTTTTATTATGTATATAAACTTATAATAGGTGATATACAATAGCTCATATATATTAGAGGTGGCAATTTGAGACCCACTAATTAAACTTGGGTCTAGTTGGGTAAATATTTTTAAGGGATGAGTCTACAGTAGTTGGGTCTCCCTTTAATATTATAGATTGGTCTAGCTGGTTATTTGATATAAAGTGTTATTACCCAACGGGTCTAGCGAGTCAAAAGTTTCTTTTTTTGGGTAAAAGACTAAAAGCTAAGGATGCTCTATGTACCGACTGAAATGATTTATTATACATACCCAACTAATGAATTTTTTTGGTTTATACGTTTATATCCATTTTTGTATTCATCCGTTTTTACCCAAAAAAGAAAGGTTTGACTTGCTAGCCCATTTAGACCCGTTAGGTAATTGTTACGTTTTCATATTTTTTTTATCCGTTTTCGTCCGTTTTTACACGTTTTCGTCCTTTTTTCACGTTTTCATACGTTTTTATCCGCTTTCATACGTTTTTATCCGTTTTTAAATGTTTTCGTCAGTTTTTCTCACGTTTTATCCGTTTTATTCCGTTTTACACATTTTCGTCTGTTTTTTTCACGTTTTCATCCGTTTTTATCGTTTTCATCCGTTTTTCTCACGTTATTACATGTTTTCATCTATTTTTACATGTTTTCATCAGTTTTTTTACGTTTTCATACATTTTAGTCCGTTTTCATACATTTTTATCCGTTTTCGTCTTTTTTTTCAAATAAGTTTGATGATTTATATAACAATTCGTACTTTCAGGTTACTATTCATTTTTACTATTCACTTTTACTATTCACTTTCACTATTCACTCCCGAAAATTTATTCTACATTCTTATAAGTTAACCTATTTTCATGATAACCCGAGAGTTTGACACTCGTCGGATCATTTTTGCAAATTTCATGAAACCGTGTCTGAGATTTATGTTTTGGTTTAAACGACATTTAAGCATCCCGATATGTCCACACGACATTACAAACAAGAAAAATATGTGTTTTTCACATCCTATGACATTCTCAAGAATTTTGGAATTTTACATTTTCTGATTTTGCGTTTTACGCATTTTACGCATTTTAAGCCTACGATTTTAGGTTTTAACAGCGTATACACGATCCCTTAAACTTATCACTCATTATATTTTATTATGGAGTATTTTGATGAGTTAATCATTTCTACAAGTTTCTTATTTTTAAAATACCCGTTTTTACGTTTCGTGACTTAACGACTTACAGTTAGCGATTAACGGGACCAAAACTCACTCCGTAAACAAGATAATATCAAAACACACTTAGTCACCCTCCCCCATATATTGAACCGCCTATAGGGGGGTCACTAAACATGTGTCTTGACATAAAACCTTGATCAGCTTAGATGAATACATGTGTTCTCTTAGTTACTAAGTAACTTAACACATGTATTAGCTTAGTAAGGAAGTACATGACTAACCCTCCTTATCACCTCCTCATTCTTGCTATAAAAGGAACTCATTCTCTTCCTTTCTTCTTCATTTTTCCATGCCACACACACACACTCTCCATTTGCTAGTTTACTTCAAGAGTTCAAGTCCTTTATCAATTCCAAAGCTCTTGTTAAGCTTTGATTGATCCAAGTTATAATTTCTTCCTTCTATTAGTGATCTCCAAGCCTCACAAGAAGTATTTCTAGTAGAAGACTTCAAGTTTTTTCTCAAGTCATCTCAACTTAGTATTAAGAGGTTCAAGAATTTGGAAGCTAGGGTTCTTAGCTCTTGTTCTTGTTCTTAATCCTTGATTTCCTTTCTTAATTGAAAGCCAAAAGTTGTAAGAAAGACTAACTCCCACTCTTGGTCAACATCATTTACATGTTTCTTATTCTTAATCCATGCTATATATAATCCTTATATTGAATTCATGATGTACAAAACCTTTTTATAACAAGCTGGAAAGCTTATATGCTAATTTAGATTAATTAGTGTTAAAATGATGAACTTTTGTACAACTTTACTACAAAACCAACTATATATAGATTTGGTAATTTACATATTGTTGTAGACAAAATTAAAACAAATACATAGCAATTTGAATCACCTAAAACGAGTATACGAGTCAAAAGATACGGTCAAATGAAATCACCAAAACAAAAACTAAAAGCTGTCAACAAGTTTCTGTGATAGAAACTAAAAACATGGAAAATGAGGCACTTCTGGTCCGATTCGTCGAAAAGTTAAAACATGAAAGTTGTCTGGAATGGTGTTTTACATCTAATTCCAAGTAACTCAGCCTTAAAACGCCAAACAAATGCATTTTTCTGCTTCAAATTGTAAAAACAGTTTTTGGCGTCAAGAAAATTAATTTTCACTAGACAAATAATTAGGAACCATGTTATAAAACTAAATACTTACTAGGCATAATAAACTTAATAAAAATAACAATCTTCATTCAAAATAAACTTTCCTAAGTTTATTCGATTTTTGAAATTGTAACTTTCGTAAAACGACAAAAAACATATATTTTCTATATCGAATGCTACAATACTAGGGAACTTCATGTGAGGGGTTCATTTAGGTAAACGGATCGACGAGTTGTTGGATTTATGAATTAAAGTGTCCTAGCTCCTCGAACGTTTACTACATGACCTCTGAATTATGATGGCGCGAACGGTGGTACAAGATATATAAACTAAACATGTTTCATAAGTCGTTTCTATAAAACGATATACACAATCTACCAAGTACTACATCATGAATGATATAAAGACATATATAGGCACATGTATGTTTTCTTAGACATTGATCCATCCTAAGTCGCAACATTCTATTATAGGTTGCTCGTAGAGACTTTCACGACTCAGCTACCATTTTCACTACTCACTACATGACTCACAGTGAGTTCATAAACCTATTTTCTATTACTTAATTGTTTTATAAACCCTTGGGGGATACATGCGATTTTTAATATGAACACACAAACATTTGAATATTATATGCTTATCTGATTGTTTTATTGTCACTAAGTAACATCATTGCCAAACATAAGGCCCCACATCATGAACCAGTTAATCACTAGGAGTAGTGAGCGCGAATATTGTGAATAGGCCTATTGAGATTGACGAATCCCGTTTGTGTTGACAAAGTACGTTCAAACAAACGCACTATATTTGAAAACATAGGGTATAACGGCAAAGTACCTACAGGGGCGACAAACACGCCAATTGATATTGGTACACGTTAATGCTTTGGTTGCATGAGCTTAGTGAAATAATAACTATTTTCAACATTTTGAGTGTAATACATCGTAGCCCACACCGAAACAATGTGTTCAACATTTAACAAACAAACTCTATGAATTCACCAACCTTTATGTTGACTGTTTTAAGCATGTATCTCAGGTCCATAATGAACGAGGCTGGCACGGAAGGGCGCGTGATCAATCAAGAAGGCTATAACTATCTTATCATTCGATAAACATCAAATACTTTATATTGATGTATTTTGTAAACATGGAACCAATTAGGACCTCATTTTTGTAAACTCTGATATTTATATAAATAAAATGATAAATGTTTTAAAAATGACTCTATTAGAGTTTGTTTTTTATTGTTATAACTGTTGTGCCGTCGAGTAACACCCAGTTTGAATTTCGTTGCGTATCACGAAATTGGGGGTGTTACAATTTACACAAGTTATAAAATTTACAAGAGTTTATAAGTTTATAAGTTATGAATTTTGTTGAAAACCGCTTAAGTTTTGGTAGTAAACAGCTCTTGTTTTGCATTTCAGGTTAAAATCTCGCGAGTCTTGATGTAATACATCATTCCGGACAACTTTCGTGTTTTACACTTTTGATGATTCGACAGAAATGGGTCAAAATCGTGATTTAAAATCGATACAGAAACATTTTTATCAACTGTCAAGTTTTTTTAGTATACTTACCTAATCACAACAAAAATATATACGGGAATGAAAAGTACAAGTGAATAGTACAAATATGAGGATAAATAGTAACCTAAAAATATGAATTGTTACAGTTTTCATACGTTTTTACCCATTTTCATACATTTTTATCCATTTTATACATATTATATGTATAAAAATGGATGAAAACAAATAAAACCTTAAGAAAAATGGACGAAAACGTAGAATAATAGACGAAAACGAATTAAAGTGTATGAAAACGGATTAAAACGTATGAAATCGTGAGAAAAACGGAAGAAATAGATAAAAAAAAACATGAGAAAAATGGATGAAAACGTATAAAAAGGAAGAAAACTGATAAAAAAAAGTATGAAAACTTGAGAAAAACGGCCGAAAACATGTAAAATTGGACGAAAACGGATAAAAACGTGTGAAAACGTATGAAAACGTGAAAAAACTGACGAAAACAAGTAAAAACGGACGAANAATAACAATTAATGAATAATGATTAATCGTTATGATGAAAGATGATATGCAAATGAAATTCTTACGTTTATAATAATATAACAAAATATGTTATTATTTCCAAAGTTCTTCCTTTTTAATGATGATGAAAATAATATGGAATGAATATGAGTTTAAATACCGTTATATATATTATTAACGTAAAGTAAATAATATATAAATAAAATGTAATGAATATGCATATGACGTGATGGGGTGACGTAAAATGAAAAATAAAATAAGAATGTCAAATAAAATATGTTGGTCATTGTCCTTTTCCAGTTTTTACACTTTTTATCCTAACGGTGTTAGCGTTACAGCGTTAGTCCTTTTTATATATAATTTACAATTATAGTCCTCTACATGTCCAATATTAGAATCTGAGCTTGGAAGTTAATATTATATCATTTTCTATCCTAAAAATTCTGTTTTTACAGTTGTAGTCCCTATTTTAGGCGATTGACAGTTTTAGTCCTTCTAGGTGTTGTCGCGTTACATTTTTAGTCCAAAATTACAAAATTATAGGAAAAATTATATTAAAATTTCCGAAGCTTATTTAAGTAATGATAAGCTTATTTTAACTGCTTATTTACAAAAATTAACTTATTTTCACTTAATGGGCTTTTAACGTACACTAACAAGGCCCGTTAAGAAATTTAGAGGCGAGGGCATGAAAATAGTTTTGGGCTTGAACTTGGGCTATTTTTATGATTCTAAAAATGTTTCATATGGGCCCAGTGGGATTATGGTTCGTTATCTCTTGTTGGGCTTGAAATGAGCCCAAACGAATAATACTTAGTTTAAAATAGAAATGAAATTTTGAAAACCTTGTAGTTGTCGAGATCAAATTGGCTAAATTTATATGTCGAGACGTGAGTATTTTTACATGTTATCTAAATGAAAGTGGTAGTTTTCTAGGCTGTGTATCGAGTGATGTAAAAATATTACATGGTCGTTAAGCTAGATTTCGATATAATTAATTGTTTTGTAGGCGCTAGAACGAGTTTACACATGAAAAGACTTAGTTAAATTTTAGTGTTTTTCATGTTTTTAGCGTGATGATATATAATCAAAAATGATTCGATAGATGCATGAAACATGGATTTAATCATGGAATAAAGATGTGTCGTGACTCCTAGGCCTTCCAAGATAGAGGCTAGTCACGTCTTGTGTACTATATGTTTGTATGTACGTATAAAATATATATGAAGCTATATACGCTCGACATAAAATAAAACATGATGCATGGAACATATATAACGTATAAAGTGAAATCAAAAGGGGTTAAAACAACTTACTACACCTCTAGGGTGGTAGAGAGTCGAGAGTGAAGGAAGGAAACACAAGAAATATACACGTTCGTTATAACCCAAGTTACAAACTTATGTCTCGAACCCGTTAACCCTTTCTTGCTTTCAAACGTTCATGAAATAATTCCTGGTCGATCAGAGATGATTTTGAGAGAGTTGTTATGATGTATTTATGGAAGAAAATAAGGTGATGATAGTATAGTAGATATAGAAGGATTTTTGGACACGTAAAGATCAAATATTTCAAGGAAATAATTGAACTATGCATTGTCATTGATTGGAAGATTTTGGGAATGTATCTCTGACATTCTAAGACTTTAAGAAGATATGCGAGAGCTAGAAATAAGGATATATGTCCTTGGGATATTTGTATATGTCGACTAGCATTTATTCATATACACGAATTGAGAAATCATGTACAACTTGGTTTCTAGCTGATTTATCATGTTTACTAACATGAAAACATGATAGAATTTATATTAGGGTCACGTAGAAACAAGTTGGAGTCGAAACGGTTGAGTGTTGAATAATTAACTATGTCGAGTGGATTGTTTTTGGACCGAACACTTTGCCTTTCGAAAACATAGTAAAACTCGATATTAGATTATGAAATTTGGCATACTAGTAGACGGCTAGGTGAGAAAATAGATGACCTAAAAATATATGTACGTCATGTGTAAAAATTGAGAGAACGAGAGGTGTTTTGTAGCTTGTTCCTAATCGAATTTCATGAAATATTAATAAGGGATTTGGGCTTGAAAGTGTTGGGCTGGGTAAATAGTAATGGACCGATTAGTGGGATGGGCTAAGAATAATGATTAAGGGTCCGTTTGATATAAATTAAGGATTAGTGAAAATTTAATTAGGATTAGGGAAATTAATTAGGATTAAATGAAATGTTATATTTCGAATAACGTGTCGAGAATTGGTTCCGCCATTTCATGAATTATATTTCTAGTAGAAGACTTCAAGTTTTTTCTCAAGTCATCTCAACTTAGTATTAAGAGGTTCAAGAATTTGGAAGCTAGGGTTCTTAGCTCTTGTTCTTGTTCTTAATCCTTGATTTCCTTTCTTAATTGAAAGCCAAAAGTTGTAAGAAAGACTAACTCCCACTCTTGGTCAACATCATTTACATGTTTCTTATTCTTAATCCATGCTATATATAATCCTTATATTGAATTCATGATGTACAAAACCTTTTTATAACAAGTTTGAAAGCTTATATGCTAATTTAGATTAATTAGTGTTAAAATGGTGAACTTTTGTACAACTTTACTACAAAACCAACTATATATAGATTTGGTAATTTACATATTGTTGTAGACAAAATTAAAACAAAGACATAGCAATTTGAATCACCTAAAACGAGTATACGAGTCAAAAGATACGGTCAAATGAAATCACCAAAACAAAAACTAAAAGCTGTCAACAAGTTTCTGTGATAGAAACTAAAAACATGAAAAATGAGGCACTTCTGGTCCGATTCGTCGAAAAGTTAAAACATGAAAGTTGTCTGGAATGGTGTTTTACATCTACTTCCAAGTAACTCAGCCTTAAAACGCCAAACAAATGCATTTTTCTGCTTCAAATTGTAAAAACAGTTTTTGGCGTCAAGAAAATTAGTTTTCACTAGACAAATAATTAGGAACCATGTTATAAAACTAAATACTTACTAGGCATAATAAACTTAATAAAAATAACAATCTTCATTCAAAATAAACTTTCCTAAGTTTATTCGATTTTTGAAATTGTAACTTTCGTAAAACGACAAAAAACATATATTTTCTATATCGAATGCTACAATACTAGGGAACTTCATGTGAGGGGTTCATTTAGGTAAACGGATCGACGAGTTGCTGGATTTATGAATTAAAGTGTCCTAGCTCCTCGAACGTTTACTACATGACCTCTGAATTATGATGGCGCGAACGGTGGTACAAGATATATAAACTAAACATGTTTCATAAGTCGTTTCTATAAAACGATATACACAATCTACCAAGTACTACATCATGAATGATATAAAGACATATATAGGCACATGTATGTTTTCTTAGACATTGATCCATCCTAGTCGCAACATTCTATTATAGGTTGCTCATAGAGACTTTCACGACTCAGCTACCATTTTCACTACTCACTACATGACTCACAGTGAGTTCATAAACCTATTTTCTATTACTTAATTGTTTTATAAACCCTTGGGGGATACATGCGATTTTTAATATGAACACACAAACATTTGAATATTATATGCTTATCTGATTGTTTTATTGTCACTAAGTAACATCATTGCCAAACATAAGGCCCCACATCATGAACCAGTTAATCACTAGGAGTAGTGAGCGCGAATATTGTGAATAGGCCTATTGAGATTGACGAATCCCGTTTGTGTTGACAAAGTACGTTCAAACAAACGCACTATATTTGAAAACATAGGGTATAACGGCAAAGTACCTACAGGGGCGACAAACACGCCAATTGATATTGGTACACGTTAATGCTTTGGTTGCATGAGCTTAGTGAAATAATAACTATTTTCAACATTTTGAGTGTAATACATCGTAGCCCACACCGAAACAATGTGTTCAACATTTAACAAACAAACTCTATGAATTCACCAACCTTTATGTTGACTGTTTTAAGCATGTATCTCAGGTCCATAATGAACGAGGCTGGCACGGAAGGGCACGTGATCAATCAAGAAGGCTATAACTATCTTATCATTCGATAAACATCAAATACTTTATATTGATGTATTTTGTAAACATGAAACCAATTAGGACCTCATTTTTGTAAACTCTGATATTTATATAAATAAAATGATAAATGTTTTAAAAATGACTCTATTAGAGTTTGTTTTTTATTGTTATAACTGTTGTGCCGTCGAGTAACACCCAGTTTGAATTTCGTTGCGTATCACGAAATTGGGGGTGTTACAATTTACACAAGTTATAAAATTTACAAGAGTTTATAAGTTTATAAGTTATGAATTTGGTTGAAAACCGCTTAAGTTTTGGTAGTAAACAGCTCTTGTTTTGCATTTCAGGTTAAAATCTCGCGAGTCTTGATGTAATACATCATTCCGGACAACTTTCGTGTTTTACACTTTTGATGATTCGACAGAAATGGGTCAAAATCGTGATTTAAAATCGATACAGAAACATTTTTATCAACTGTCAAGTTTTTTTAGTATACTTACCTAATCACAACAAAAATATATACGGGAATGAAAAGTACAAGTGAATAGTACAAATATGAGGATAAATAGTAACCTAAAAATATGAATTGTTACAGTTTTCATACGTTTTTACCCATTTTCATACATTTTTATCCATTTTATACATATTATATGTATAAAAATGGATGAAAACAAATAAAACCTTAAGAAAAACGGACGAAAACGTAGAATAATAGACGAAAACAAATTAAAGTGTATGAAAACGGATTAAAACGTATGAAATCGTGAGAAAAACGGAAGAAATAGATAAAAAAAAACATGAGAAAAATGGATGAAAACGTATAAAAAGGAAGAAAACTGATAAAAAAAAGTATGAAAACTTGAGAAAAACGGCCGAAAACATGTAAAATTGGACGAAAACGGATAAAAACGTGTGAAAACGTATGAAAACGTGAAAAAACTGACGAAAACAAGTAAAAACGGACGAAAACGGATAAAAACGTGAGAAAAAACGGACGAAAACATTTAAAAATGGATAAAAACGTATGAAAATGTAAAAAAAACTGGCAAAGCGTGTAAAAACGAACAAAACGGACAAAAACGGGTAAAAACGGACGAAAAGGTAAGAAAAATGGACGAAAACAGATAAAACATACGAAAATGTAAGAAAAACAGACGAAAACGTTAGAAAAATGGACGAAAACGGATAAAAACGTAAGAATAATCAATGAGGACTAACGATGCAAATATATTCTAACTCAATGAGGACTAACGGTGCAAATACTGTTAGTAAAAAGGAGTAACGATGAAAATAGTAAACGGTCATTAGTCATCAGGTACACATAGTAGTCGAAATTAGAAAGTTTGTTAGTATAGAAAGAAAGGAAAAAAAAATACAAAAGTTGGTAAGTTTACTACATTTTGGTGGTATTTTCCCTTTAAAAAACTCTTGTTAGCAATAAGAAAGAGTAGCGTTACAAAGTTTTTGTGAGCATGTAATCTCGTTGTTGCTTCATTCTTAAAACTTCAAGGACCAGACTTGCTCGTTAGAAACATTATAACCGTTATGTCGGTTAGTAGTTAAGTTAGTTATAGTTAGTTATTAAAAGTTAGTTAATAGCAGTTAGAAAAAACGAAGGGACATGTTGTTTGGCTCGTGACCATTCGAACAAACACAGCCTTTGGAACGAATAGACACAATGGTTCAAGGCAACCTTTCGTGTCCTATATATACTTGAACATATGTAACAGAATTCTAGTTAGAAAGATTTATAAAGTTATCTAGTATTTTACACTTTGCAATTTCATTCGAATCTCTCAACTTTGGGACCAACATTTGGCATCAAGAGCCTCACGCTCGCTACAAAAAAAACCATTCATTATTCATTT